>UYYA01000627.1:0-42512 GCA_900624975.1 Angiostrongylus costaricensis | reverse complement strand
TACGAGTTATAATTCGAAACATAACCTGCCATTAAGAAGAAAAAGGCAGTAAATAAAAGAGTTAAGATTGTGATTATAACAAAGGAATCACAACATAAAACTTGTAACACATCAGTGGACATGGATGATATTTCGAAAGTTCCAGAAAAGTTTGCTATCTTTGCTGCTACCTACCTCCTCCTCATCTTTGTGGATGAGAGGTGTTCCTGAGTGTCGGGCTGCGATGTACAGCAGAGTGATTCATCACCCAGCAGGGTCTCCCAAACTATTCAAGAGTCCCGCGTTTCCATCTGGAAATCCAGCTAAGAGCAAACCAATACCAGGATCCACTACCGTCCTGGTATCAAACTAGTCGCATGGCGACAAATCCCCCTCTGGTCCACAAGAGCTGTGACTGCCTGTGGTGGTGGCGACCTGGGGTAGACTTTGGCCAAGCTGTTCTCGGGATTCCAGGGAACCACAATGGCTAAACCATCAAAACTTCGGTGAATGGAAACTATGCTGGGGCCCGCACAAACAGTGATGACAGCACATCCAGGTATCCAAGTAAGTATTGCTATCTACACTACAATTCACTAAAGCAAAAACCAAATAACGAAAGTATCCCAATTCTTAGTTGTATAGACTATTAACTTTAATGAGAATACTACAATCGTTCCTTTTTCAACTCCACTATTCATCGCTCTCCACATATCCTATGCATCACGTTATTATAACTCGTCTCATAGAAAACTAGAATGATGTGAATTCAAAGACTTTCATACCTGCAATATGAACAGCATCACTTCGACGAACAAGAAATTCAGCGATAACTGCAAAACGAACCTCGAGGCCTGTTCGCGGCCTACATCGTCTGGTAGTACTGGATCCTCGGTAAACGTATTGAACTCCACCGAAGCATCACCATCGGCAATAGAAGAGTACTTGTTTCGGTCACACATTTCCGGGTTTACCTTAAGTACAGCGTACTAGAGGTTTGTGTGTAGTCGTTCAGGCAGAACAATTTGTGTGAAGCGCTAACATTACACTGCAAGGATCAAGTGATATAGACCGTATTGTTAAGAAATGATATGTCCTTAACGGCCTAAATGAAAAGGATTAAGCTTCTCTACGTCGTCGTAAATGACCTAAGATAGTTCGTTTGTATCGCAGCGATGAAGTTGAATAAGGGCGCGTTTCTGGCTGTGTAGAGATGAATAACACGGTCGTTCTTTCTCGCTTCTAGATGATCGAACTCATGCGGCTGTTTGTCTTCTAATAGTTGGTTCTTTTTTGATCCATAAAATAGTTCGTGTGTTCATGTTGACTTAGAAGTGTAAGCATCTAGAGACTATGGCTCACATGATCGTCTTTGGTTTCTCGTTTCCTTTTCTCCACCTCGATAAATTCTTCCAGTATCGCACATCATATACCAACTCTATTGAGAATATTACCACTTCGTCAGGGAAATTACAACAGGAGCAGACTTACCACTTTATTCGCACCATTAAGCTCAGTCGTGGACAACGCTGACGAGACGGTAGCGGCCTTAACGGGTGATCACCACGTCAGACGTTCAGTGAACGATTCTACAAAGTACTCGACAAATGCCAATACTAGTTCACTGTTCGTTGAAATGATGAGCCCAACGATTGTGACATTGCTGGAGTACAGCATTTTTAAGTCCCATTGGTAGGAGGCGCATATAGCGCAGTGGTCGGAGACTCTCTGCAACACACACGTGGAATCAGTCCCAGTGCCCATGACACACAAAGCCCGCCATCCCTCCGGGGTCGGCAAATTGACACCATATTTGCCTGTGGAGGGTAGCAGCACTGACCCGATGCATTTCTAGGCCACCGAGAGTCATTGTAAAGGCCTGGTATGCATTCGGTCACCTCCAACGATAATTGATGAAGTCAAATGCATGGTGAATCCCTTAGGGAATCATTAACGCCGAGAGCTTTATTTCTTTTCTTAATCTTTTCAGTGGTAGTTGACATTCCTGTGAATCAGAGCTCTTTCTATCTTCTCAGTAGTGTTTCTAAACGCATATTTCACTTCAAGGTGTGGACGTGCATTTCTGGAAATGTTTCAGTTTCATGCATCGGATTCAGGTTATTCAGAAGCTTTCGTGCCAAATGCCTGAAGCTACGAGCGTGAAAGACTGCTTGAATCCTCTTAAACCGATGAATTCGAACTCAATAAATGGATCCCTCGTAACGTGTAAGAAGATCTCGTCGTGAAACGGTCATTACTCATTTGTGTGACGCTTTTCCACTTATCTCAGTTCGCTGTTTCTTGTCCTCAACTTGTATGTCAAGAAACACAAACTCCATCATCTGCTACTTACCAATCTATGTAAATGCAACCGAGTGACAGGGAAGTATATGGGAAACCTCTAACAATTAGTCCTCTTGTCGACCTTGGAAAACACTGGCAAGCTGCACGTGAACATATCCGGCCCCCATGTTTAGTGTTCAGCAGGCTGTTCGTGGATATGAAAAAGACAAATACAGTAAAATAAGCGGACCTCATTCCACGACATACAAAGGGCCCCCGATACGAGGGCGTTGGGTAGCACGAGCACGGAGAGGCTGCTAAAATCTGAGGACCATTCTGGGCTGCCTAAATCGCAATGGACCAAGATAATGATAGGTACCCACAATGGACATACACACTTGCATGTGAGACCTCGATAATGGACTTGACCATGCGGGTAAGAAGGGGAAGCTGCGACGTCATCGGACTGGCCGAGACGAAACGACGCCACCCATTCAACGCCGTCTATGACACGGGAGAAGAACTGTTCCTCGGAACATGCGACAGTAGGAGTAGAGTCGGCCGCGTCGGCGTTCTCGTCAACACGAGTTTGTCCATGAACATCGATTCATTCGAAAGCTAACAACTCGAATTGGACGTTTACGATTGAAGAGATGTGCATCAGTACAGGCTTTGACAATCTTCGTCGTTTACGCGCTGACATCAAACTGTGACAAAGAAGAAGTCGTAGCGTTCTATATGGGCTTGGTGAAGCTCTACAGAGAAGACCATACATTCTTCAAGGTCCTAAATTAATATTTTAGCGCTAACATTGAACCAAATAGAACGTCTGAGGAACATCACACTGGGACCCACGGTTTAAAATGGAGCAAGCAGGGTGATCGGCTGAGTTTATCATGACAACCAAGACCATCCTTGGTAGCTCGCAATTTCAGAAGCTCCACCCTCAATGCTGGACGTGGGAGTCTCCAAGTGGAGAGTACCACAACGAAATAGATCACGTCATAGTAAATCAAAGCTTTTCCCTAACCTATGTCGCTGTTGTCCCAAAATTCTATGCAGCATCATACCATCGTCTCCTTCGTGCAAGATTCCATTTCTCACAGAAAGGAAAAAATCCGCCAAATTCAGAAAACGAAGTCGCAGAACCACCATAAACAAAACAAAGGACCTGGATGGTGTGGTGGTGAAGTGTGCTACTTCCCGGTAAGGACAATAGCGCGCGTTCGTTCGCCACTGCATACATCTGCAGTCCGGTGTTTTGCAAATATCTCAGCATCATTGAAGTTATATTTCACAGTGTATACCCTGGCGTTAAAAAGAATAGGCAGTAAATAATACGTTAAATTGTGATAAACTATTTATTCAGTTCATCAAACAGCTATTGGGAAGATGCCGTTCTTGATATCATCGACTATAAGATTGGCTCATTCAACTTCTTCACGTTAGCGCTATGAAACCTGAGAGTTCGAAAGTCACGAAGAGAAATCTTTCTCCGGGAACACCCGAGGTAATAGACGACGCTTTGACTTTGATAAAGGCTGCTTGGTCTTCTACTAAATCTCGCAAAAAAGATGTTCATGAGGATTGGACTGATCGTGAAGACCGCGTTATTGTTCAAGAAGAGTGACCTACACGATATCGGCAACTATTGCGCAATCTGCTTGCTGTCTGTCGTCTAGAAATTTTTCACTCTGGTCATCCTAAACAGGATTGACAGAACACTAGACGAAGGACAGCCATGTGAGCAAGCAGGATTTCGAAAAGGATTTAGTATGATGGACCACATCTATACGATAACAAGGCCCATTGATGTGTCGCGAGAGTACAAAAGACCGCTCTGTCTCACCTTCATCGATTTACAGAAGGCTTTTGATTCAATTGAAATAAAAGCAGTCATGGAAGGCCTTGATAGTTGAGCCCCTACTCGGTACATAAGGATTCTTCGTGAGCTGTACAAGATTTTCACATACAAGATATCGCCATTCTATAACGATATTATCATTGATGTGAAAAGAGTGGTTAGGCAAGGCGACACCATCTCGCCAAAATTATTTACCGCCACCCTCTAGAACGTCATGCTAACATTAGAATGGGATAATATGGGGGTGGAACTCAATAGTCAACAGTTACACCATCTTCGCTTTGCTGATGATATCGTCCTTAGAACACCAAACATTAGTCAAGTTGAGCGTATGCTCGCCATCCTGTGGAAAGATTGGTCTTCGACTAAATCTCACAAAAACGATGTTCATGAAGAATGGATTGGTTTCGTATGCCCCATTCACGCTCAACGGAACGAATATCTCCGAATGAACCAGTTATATCTATCTAGGTCGGAAAATCAACATGATGAACGACTTAGCTTCAGAGTTGAGCAGAAGAAAGCGAGCGGTGTGGAAAGCTTTCAAGAGCATCGAGGACGTAGTGAAAAGAAAAAGAACATCCGACTCCTTGGCCACCTTTCGACTGCGCGATACTTGCTGTCTCAACGTATGCGTCGGAAACCTGGTCGCTGTGTAAGCTGAAGATCACTCAGCATCATTGAACGTGCAGTCGAAACGATTATGCTGAAAGTATCCCGAGTAACACAAGTAAGAGAAGTGATCCGAAGTCCCGACCTGCGTCAACGATCAAAAATTAAAGATGCCGTTCTATACGGCAAGCCGTCCAAGATAGGGTTGCCCGGACACGTGGACACGTAATGCATCTGAACGACAACCCATGGACAACAGCCGTTAGTGACTGGATCCTCGGGATGTTTAACGTGCTTCGGGAAGTTCACCAACGCGATGGTAAGAGTTCTTCACAAAAACTCTAAAAGAAGGGTATAATGCAAGACAAACCCCTGGAGCGCGCTGTACCCGCTGACCTAGTCTTGCATGCGACAGGGAAAGATGGAAAGTTTACTGGCGCCGGCTCGAGTCACTGCACGACCAACGGGACTACAGGTGAATATCTAGTTAGGCAGCTGCCATGGACAAAGATCATGAAATAATGAAAACGGCTCAAAATGGCACTGTTGCTGGCAGGGTGCACCTAAGTTCCTGAGGTTTCGAAATAAGTTCCTTAGATGAGACAAGCATTCCCCCTCTAACTAGCTCAACCGGTTAACAGCGAAGTTAGGTGCCCTATTTCGAGTTCGGGAATGTGGGTTTAAACTTGAACCACTAAATCCCCGTACTTTTCCTAGGCCCAAGTAGACTCGAGAGATGGATTTTCCCTCTATTGAGCCAAACTGAGACGAAAATTTCTTGCACGCCTGAATATGTGATATGTTGGCGTGTCTTCAAAGCGTACCCTACACCCCGATCAAAACTGGTAGAAAGAGACATTATCCTCCCTATTTCAAAACGGCTTCCGATACGCAGATCTGGATATGACGAATACTGAAGGGCTATTATAATAAAAGGCTTTCTCTGTAATGCACGAACACTGGTTTGAATGTTTTTTTTACCTAACAGTGTAAACCAAGGAGTGAAAAGTATGCGGTGTACGCAGAGAGAACGTGAATTCCTTCCTATGTATCAGGAGCGGTTCGGGTATTACCGTTCCGCAAGAGAAATTTTTATATCGGTGATGATCAATGCTCTGGGCAGTTGTCCAAGACCTAAAGCGGGAAATCCTTGATTTAGTTACCGCGAAAAAACCAAAGGATTCTAGAGATTGCAGACCAGTGTTTGTATGCGATTTCCCTCTCGACCGTGGCAAAATCAATTTTTTTTTGAAAGATATTCGTCGTGGGCGATGAATATATTACGACATAAAAGGGAGGAAATCTTAACATGCATGTGGTACCATTTCTTTAACCATGTGCGAGCCGATTTATACCGGAAAATGAGAGATTTGTAGCCTAAGTTGCTGGAAAAGAAGGAAGCTATCGTGGTTCTTCAAATACTGGCCACAACTGACTGGCGTGGAGTGTGAAGTAAACTAGAAGCCCCAGTTTAGTTGACAGAAAAGATGTTTCGTTTTATCGCAACGCTAAGCTATGCAGGCATATTTAGCGACTCAACACAAACTCTCCGCTAGAACAAACGGCTTTTTATTGCTGCGAGTTTCATCTCTGTGCAAGCAGCTTTTGCACGAAAATTCGAGTTCTGTGAGCTACCGTACAGTCGGTGGTAATTTCATTATAATCGGAGAAAACAATGCGGAGATCGGTGAATTTTTATTTGAAATAAGTGGGTGTTATTTTTTTTAAGAAATGGGCCGAACTTCCCTATCAACACAGCTTTGTATTTCTGTCCATTTTTGTAAAGGTTCTATTAAACTCAACAATTATGATACCAAAATCTTGCCTGATTGAATTAGCGTAATCCTCACAAACGTTCAAGTTCGTTTCCTACATAATGCGCAGAAAAAAAGCGGGAGCAAAAGCTTATAGTGAGAACAAAGTGTTTTACGAAAATTAATGCTTTCACCCAAGGAAGAAGGACACAAAATATTATCAGCAATACTTTAGTCCATGAATTAATGGTAACATCTGAAAAGAAGTATGATCTAAAAATGTGAATACTTAACGTGTTTGAGCGATTGAAAACTTAGGTTAATATCACCACCTGTATCTTCCATTACCCGTTGGTCGCCAGGTGATCGACTGGGTGCCAGCGAAGTCTAGATTTTCCACCAGCGCATACAAGATTAGCGTCATCTGCCTTACTCATTCAATGGATGTAAAGAACTCTGAATATTTGATCCACTGTCATCCTGTTCGACTCCTCGTCGCAATCACTCGCTTAACGACACCTGTTAGCTGATTTGTGGCTAGAAAGTATCATCTGCCTAGAGTGTCTAATTTTCGACGATTTAGCGTTTATTATTCAAGATTTATTCAATACTGCGTGAGGTTTAGGCAGTATCGTCTTCTTTAGAGCCTTGAAAAATCAAGTTGGCACGTAGTCTACTCAGTTGAACACTTTCACGACGAAGGGAAAAGAATCAATAAGGAGATTTCATCCACGTAGTACACAGCTTCTTTTGAGCACTCACCGTCGTGTTCTTTATAATTCTTCCAGTTGCTGTTGGAAACTACCCGCAAAGGCCTCACATGGATGAGGAAGGTGCCTCAGGTCAAAAAACCATGCTGAAGTATACGACAAAGCTACGTGTGATCACAAGATGCTCATCTCTGTAGTTCATTTTTGAATTTTTGAAATTTATGTGAAACGGATTCAGTATTTCGCACGCGCAAGTCTCAGATTCCTGTGCGAGTGTAGTGACTCTTAGGTCGAATCCTTCTTCATTATCTCTTTGTGCCATTTGTCTACCTGCTGGAATATTTTATTGGGCTTTAAATTTTCCTCCTAGTTTCTTCTGTACAGACGCAGTGTTTTGGACCCGTTTCGCCAACGTATTCATCTCCGCACACTTTACAAGAAATCAAGAATGCAGGAACTTTTGCAGTCATCGTTTCTACTGTTAATACAAATCACACAATTTTGCGTTGCACATAGAAGATGTGTAGAAATAAATTACGTTAAAGTATATTATGTTGTAATAAACCGAATATGTTCCTCATGATTGTAGTTTTCTTCGGACTCAACCGGTTACCAGTTTCTTCACAAGTGCTGCGAAAATTGGCCACCATTCTGTTCCGCATGGGCGATGTCATCAGAAAAACAGAAACGGCATGGATGCTTGCCATTGACTTTCTCTCCTGTGTTATCGGATTTCAGCACTCTCATGTGTCGACAAAGCTGGTAAAAAATTCTGCAATGTACTTTAGCGATTTTCCAATGACTTTCGTTATCTCACGGATGTGAACGGTCGGGGTGAGTACTTTTCAAGTCTCCGCTTTCTCGAATGGCTATCCTTAGTTCAATGATTTGTCAACCCCGCTGAGGATGACTAGAGTGAACAGTTTGTAGACGAAGAGTGGGCAAATTCTGCGACATTTTACGATTACGTGTAGGTCTCCGTTTTTATACAAATGCACGGTCATGTTGGCTTCCTATCGTTTGAAAGCTTCCACTATTACAGGGAGCATCTAGAGCGAATGCATTCTTGATTTTTTCAAACTTTCTCGTTTAGCCGTCCCCGAAGTGGGTGCTGAACCGTTGCGACAATACACTCACCTTCAGTGACAACGTTTGCAGATAGTTTTATGCAGCTGTCGAAGTAGTCGGTGTTGAAGTCGCGGACGATTTTCCTCGTTGCCTCCTTAAGGCAGTCCCGGTTTCACTTTTTACTTGCTGCCGATTATTTTTTTTTATGGCAGACTATTTTGTGAAATACAACCACAGTTTTGCTGAGATATTTGCAAAACTCGGACCTCATGCCAGATTCGAATCTGCGATTACCGTTTCCGGGAACTCACGTGTTACCCATTGTACCACCAAAGTTCCTACATTACTTTTTTCTCAGCCAGTTTTTTTCGGATGCGATTCTACGTTGACATATCACCGTGAATGTTTTTATTTATAGTTGTAGGTGCGTCCCAACGGTTTACCGCCTCATCATGGCTAGGAGGTGTTCCTGGGTGTCGGGTGTCGGACTGCGATGTACAGCGGTAGGATTTGTCCCCCTCCCCACGCAGGGTCACCCAAACTGAGAAGGAGTCCGGTTTTTCCATAAATCTCCGAAAAATGGTGATTATGCCGGGGCCCGCACATCGAGTGAAGACGGGGCGTTCAAACATCAAGTATCAAGTAACATTGTACGTGTTAACACAATGATGATGATTTGTAACTGAACAACCCACCGGAACAATCGAACTTTAAAGAAGGTGAAAATGCCGAAACGTTAGCTGAATGAAGCTTTCTTTTGTCAACCTCGTGATAGCTTATCATTGAATGAGTACACATTGACTGATCATGCCGAGTTTAAAGGAAAGTCGCTCTTTTCAAATATGGTAGGTGGTTTTCACACTCTTGTTTTTATTAACCATTATCTTGAAAGCTTAAAAGATATCTTCCGAAAAACAGGATGGAATTAGATCATACAGTGATTGGCTCCTACAATGTGATCGAGCTCGTTGTGGCGCTCTATGCTGAGAAGTTTTTACACGCAATGTATTCAACGAGGACGAGGACTTCGGAAATTGTGAGTTGCAATAGGTAGTTTTGGCCACTATGATAAATTCAGACAGTCTCTCATCCTTAGTAAAATCTCTGGTTCCAATGTAAGGCTCCTTAGACGTTCTACTGCTGTTATTCTTTCTTTTCATATCGCTAGTGGCGACCGTGTAAAGTTGGTCTACCGTGAAGTTGTTCTTCAATTTCGTAAAAATGCCTCTGCACCATTACTGTGATAGTTTTATGGTGGGGTGTAGTTGAGAAAGACTGTGAAAATTGCTGTTGATTCACATCTTGCCAATCGTTAACGTACGAAAAGCCCTTTGAACACGATCCGGAACGTGATGCCGAACGAACAAGAGCAGCTCTTGGAATTTTGCGGAAAGCTGAGATTTTATGCTTTGTGTTCTCATGGTAGAACGTCTACTTGTTAGTTAACTGCGCATATTTCATGACTCATATTTCATAACTCAGACTATTTATCACCAAACTTCAGAACATCCTTTCTGGATGAAAACAGGGCACTAAAGATAGCATGATTTCTTCTTAGTTGGACTATCACATATATAGTAGTGTATGGGTGAGGACCGCATTCCTGTTTGTCCCGGTTGTTTGCTTTTCTCGTGGTCCTCTGTGTTGATGGGCAGTGGGACGGTCGGCGTTTTCAGAGCAGTCGTTTTCTCCTACGATACACTATCTAAAAGCACTCTTCGTAAAGATATTTTTAAGAGAAGCATATGGTTCTAACAGCTCGTCTAAATAGTAAAACTTTATGCCCTTATAAAATTGCCCTTTCAATGACTATACGAATTTTTAGCTTGTTTCCAGGATTACATAGTATTGTGCTAGTCGGATATTTTAAATTTGATTTCCAGGAGTTTCTATTTAAAACAAGTTATTCCAGAAGCATCTTTTCTTTGTAATAGAGTAGTTATATGTCCATACAGCACACTCATCCTTTTTTTATCTCTCAATTGATAACAAAGAATCGAAGAAGTCTCTATATCTACTATCTACCTCTTATCCTAACCATTGAGAAGTACAAAAAAGTTTCTGACAGTAACGAAATGAATATAATCCTATCAGCGCTCGTCGACCGGTGAGTGCACCTCTCTATAAGAACTCTAGTTACCTGCTATCGTAATTGTACCGTACAAATACAGCTTCTCTACCGAACTTTGCCATTTCCGTGCTGAAACGAGTCGTACAGGGCGACAGGATCACGCCAAAGTTGTTTGCTGACACATTTCAATGGATTATAGAGTCATTCGACCGCGACGAGGATTGCATGAATAGTGATGGTAAATTTCTGTCAAGTCCTCATTTTTTTGATGACTTCGTTCCGAAGAGTATCAGTGAGGCAAGGACAATACTGTAATCAGAGAAAGGGGGAAAATAGAGCCGACTATGTGTAACTCAGAGGAAACCCCAGCTCATGAAGATCCCATGGTGCGAAGGTGAACAAGTCGAATTTGTTTTTCTGATTACAGAGACCACCTCGTGCGTGTAAGTTAGACGTCCCTTGGACATGGAGACTAATTTGAAGGAGGGAATACAAGGAAGAAGGGAGGGCAGTATGAGCCGCCTTAGGATTTCTGAGAGATGCTCGATTGACAGAGAGGCCTGAAACTGCGATCGTCTCGTCGGTTCTACCGTTCCCTAGCATTCTATTGTACATCAGAAACTAGGATTGATAATTCAACTTGTAAAAAGCTGTGCACAAGAAAGAGAAGAAGTTAAGCCTAGCCAGATGAATGATGCCTTCTGAAATTTAGCGGACTCGCACAAAGTCTGCTCGGAAAGCGCAGCTTAGATCTTCGAAATCTTTCCCATCTACGAGATGCTCGAGTATGAAAATACCAGTAGAAGAGAACGAAGGCATCCTCTTGGACGACTACTGTCACTTTGGGCTGACGTGTTTATGGCTCACGTCAGCTTTCCGCACTCGCAATGAAAACGATTAATGGGATCACGGGTTTTGCGTCACAGATGTCACCACGTTCGAACCGTAGAACCGCTGTGGACTACAAATGTGGGAGAACGAGGCGAATGGAAGTTGTTGCGGAACCCGTAATGTCTGTGAAGATAGGCTATCAAAGTGTCTAGTTATGTAACTCGTATATAATGATGAGATATTTGCAAAACTCCGGACCGCAGGTGTATGCGGTGGGGAACGAACGCGCGCTATTGTCCTTTCCGGGGAGTAGCGTACTCACCACCACACCATCCGGGTCCTTCGTTTTGCCTGTCTCTCAGCTGTCTTTATTGATCTTTTGCCATCAGCAATTAACTGGGTTCATTGCCGATTTGGGCTCCCCAGATCAATCCCGTTGACGGGTGATTGCTGATGGCAAAAACAAGCTGAGAGACAGGCAAGGCGAAGGACCCGGATGGTGTGGTGGTGAAGTGCGCTACTGCCCGGTAGGGACAATAGTGCGCGTTCGTTCCACACCGCATACACCTGCGTTCCGGAGTTTTGCAAATATCTCAGCATTATACACGAGTTATATTTCGCAACATACCCTGCCATTAAAAAGAAAAAGGCAGTAAATAAAAGGGTTAAGATTGTCTAGTTATGTATTAAAACAAGAATTTTTGTTTATTTTATTTCTGTATATGATATACAACCATATTGGACAATCAAATAGTTGTTTTTTCAAATGAGATAAAGAACTACTCGCTCCCAATTTGAGGCAAATTTTAACGAAGTAGATTGTCACCTTGAGTGAATTTTTCAGACTTCTAAAAAGGTGAACACTAGACGATGCAAAGGTTTGTTCAGGATATGAGACACTGCTTACCATCAGACTGTCTCCAACTACTGACGGAGTAAACCTTTCTACTGAGTTGTTTATCACCACAGAACAGTTTCACTCCTATGTCATCCATCAGGCTAACAATATGCCATAGATGAGCGTCTGCAGAGGCACCTTCATGGAGTAGCCATGACTTAATGTTGCAGTATTCACACATTGCCATGAAGATGTTCTTCCAGCTGTTGTTCCTAGACATTGTCAATGAAGCTAGTGAACCGGAACCAACCCCTGTGAGATTTGAGTTTGGTCTCACCGAGAGCGAATTTCAAGAACCATTGAAATTCGTTGTGCACGATGATGACGTTGTGCACGATGATTTTGCCACTTAAAGTAGATGATCGGAACGAGAAAGAAAAAAGAATTGTTGGAAATCTTTGAAAACACACCCTTATGAAAATTGACTCAGCAGTAGGATATAAGTAGTTTAACTTATTTCTTCATAAACCTTGTCTGCAGAGGGGGTGTATTTCTTTTTTCCTACGTTTAAGAATACCAGAGCAACTCCGACCTGCATGGTAGTACAACCAGCTTACGCTTCAGAGCTACAAACTCGTTTCTCCATCGTGTAGATCATCTCCTGTGAAGATCGTTGCATTGTCTTCATGACGTTATCTTCGTCACTTAGTCGTCCACTCCTTTCTTCAAATGTCCGTCCATATAGGTTTCGTATTAGGTGCGTATTTCGTAGAGTGATAAAAAGAAGTATTCAGTGAGTGCGTTTCTCCTTCCTTCTTAGCAGAGTGTTAAAGCGTGTTGCTGGTAGGGAAGAAAGTTATGGGCTAGAGTAAAACATCTCTGTTTCTAGTCCTCTGTCTTGGCAATCGGTGACTGGAATTCTCTCTTCATTTAGCACAGAACTTTAGGAGTAATAGAAAGACGCTGTACTCCTAATGTTTGGAAACAATACTCCAGATATACTCTCTATGGGGCTGCCTCCTATATGTTCTCTTCCTGTAACATTCTGGGCCCTCTTCCTCATATTTCTGTTTAAAGTATTCGTTGCCTATCATGCCAGATAAGCTGCAGTCAGGCCAAATCTTAAGCTTGTTTGTTTGACGAGTGGTTTACCTCAGTACGATTTTTGTTAGCGGTGCGTGTAGTGCGGTGGTCGGAAGCGCCCTGTTACATAGATGGGATCGATCCCGGGGCATTTCATTCGTAAGACCGTCCAACAAGACAGCTGGGCGACTTAAAGTGCGCAAACAAGTTAACGATGATGGCGCAGTGATAAGCAACACGGTGTATCGCTCCTTAGTAAGTTCTTTAGTGCTTGTCTTATCTTTCATTGTCGACGATTTTTAATCCATTGCTCGGCTCATATCTCAACGAAAACCTCCTCGAATTATCGCATTGTCTTTGTATATATGTAAGGGGCGCAGTGGTCGGAGGAGCTCTGCAATCCACATGAGATCGATCCCCACACCTCTGGCCCTCCATGCCTTTCCTACCGGGGTCGGAAATTGGTACCATACTTGTCTGGGAGGATAGCAGCACTGGTTCGATACATTGGTAGGCCAGTGAGAGTCATTGTAAATGCCAGATGTGCATTTAATCACCTCCAACGATTCTTAATGAAGTCGAATGCATATGGCGCAACCCTCACGGAATGATCAACACTAAGATCTTTATTTATTTACGACTTTTGGTTAAAAACGCTGAAATCCTTGAGAGCTTAGGTAATTATAACGTGGGTTGATTCATATCTAGGTTGAGATTCGAGAACAATCTTTTCCCGCGGAAGGTAAGTTTTCCGTGTACATAATTGATTGCGCGAAAACGTCTAAATTCGCTTTTCTGCCGCAGTGGACGACGCCTAGTTTTTTATGCAATGTCCACTGTTAGGTGTATGATGCTCACATCGGCCACTATGTCTCCTAAGAAATGACTCCTATAAAGGTCACGTAGTGTAGAAGTTAATATGAATGTTGTGTATGCTGGTCCGTATTTGACACTGTGCTTAGAAGTAATAACACTGTCAACCTGAAATCAAAAACCCTCGAATGTTATCGATTCGGCCGCAGCTGGCATTTTTGTCCATGCATAATCAACAAATAAATACGCATTGTGTGTACTGTAGAGACGTTGAGGATTACATCCGCTTAACCTTCCGCGTAATTCCATGTGTTAATTTCATTCGCCCGGCACTTTGTATCACTTCGCACTCTATGAGTCTTGTAAGTCATCGAATCAAAACTCACGTCGTCTATACATCACCCTCTTTTTAAATGAATCACGAATTCGACAGTTGTGGTGATTAAGCCGCTAAAACCTATCCATCCCTCCATTCTTGTTTCGAGAACAGCTTATAAATACCCGTTTCCTACAGTATCGTCGTTCACAATGGTCAACTAGAAATCCCTAGAATTGGAACATTATGCGACACTTCGAATCCAACTGAGGTTCCGGGTTTTGCTCATATCTCGGCATCCTTATGATTGTGTTCCACGTCGTACCCTGACATGAAAAAGTGATAAAAGGATAAAGGATAAAGCTCTCGGCGTTGATTAATCCCTTAGGGATGCGCCATGCATTCAACATCATTAAGCATCGTTCGAGGGTGATTGAATGCATCTGGCCTTCGAAATGAATCGTGATGGCCTATCGATGTATCGAGCCAGTGCTGCTATCCTCCTAGACAAGTCTGGCACAGTTTGCCGACTACGGAGGCATGAGAAGCTTGGTGGATCAGGGTCGACCCCATGTATATTACAGGGCGCTGCCACTCATTGCGCCCCATACGCCACACCCTAAGATAGAAAGGCAGTAAGTAAAAGTTAAACATTGTGATTACTTAAGACTGAATTGGAAAATGTAGAGAAAAACTAAGAAGTTGGTTGGACGAAAAGATGGACACACACGAATTTCATGTTCATTCGTTTCCAGCCTGGCTTTACAACTCAGTACTACTTTCCTTTTCACCTGCTTTTCCTCCTTACATTTTTTGTTTTGGGAGCGGTGGCCTTTCCGTCCGTCTTTGCTGCTCGTAATTATCCATGTGGTCCCTTTCAAGACTCCGCCCTTCGCATACTGACCTGACTTGTGCGCGTCAAATTCTACCATTCCCGCCCAGCGACCCATTTATTACTAGGCTTTCCTTCAAACCAGTTCTTGTAAACTGACGCCTTATGTGAATCTGAGAGTCAGTTGTTTTTCAGCCTGTTCTCGAACGTCTTTAGCATTGCTGTTTCTTGGGAATCTCATGGTGCCATCATCGATCTCATGCGTTCAACACATCTCCCAGTCAAGCCAATATGATCAACATCACCACTGATGTCAATTTCTTCCTTGCTTACCTGGACAGCTTGTCTTCACGAGTAATCGGAACCCACGAGATCTTTTATTCTTTTTTCACTAGTTTTTTCTAGCTTGCTTCTCTTTTGAAACATGAGAGTGTTGTGGAAAAGCTGTACAGGTTTCAACTGCAGTGCGATTGTAGTACTCCTGTTTAGGCGAGATGTCCATCACATATGCGCCATTGCGATTGCTAATGGTCAGTGGGAAGTGTTTGTATAGGAGTTTTCTCTTTCTCAGTTGCTCCATCTGTTTTCGGGTTTTAAAATTCTTAGCGCTAAGGTACTGGCCGGGGCTTACGTTCGAAAGAACGGCACAATTTCGGGGTGCTTAAGGTGATTTGTTAGGGCTCACCCCGATTCGTGGGTTTCTTTGCTATCGATGATCACTAAAGGTGTTGTATAACTGGTATCCGAGATGTGATCGTTCGAAACGGCTTTGTCGGGCGTTCTTCAACAGTGTAGTCGATAAAGTGCTGGCTTCCCCGTCCACCATGGTCGATAGCAATTATTTTACAATCAGAAATTTCAGTCTTAGTTAAAATATTGGTCGATTCGACGTTTGTTTTTGTGCTTTAACTTAACTAATTAATTTGAACTAGGATTCTGTCACAACTGCGGCTAGTCCACTGACGTTGCCTTATTGCTAGGTTTGGCCTACTTATTTGGGCATTCAGCGTTAAGTAGTAAGTAGTTTGTAAACAACCTTGTACACCTCCTAGTCCTGAAGGTTTCGTGAAATTTTGTTTATTTTGTACATTTGCCAATAGTTTCTAGTTGCTTGACAAGCTACTCACTGAGAAGGTATCGCATGTATCACCTGTAGTCCCGTTGATCGTCGAGTGACTCGAGCGGGCGCCAGTAAATCCTTCATTTTTCCCTGTCGCTTACAAGAGGAGCCTGTGGTTGAGCATCATATCTGTCTTCTAGGCTTTTCGTAAAGAACTCTGATAATCGCATCTGTTGTTTTCCTGCACTACATTTGACTTCCCAAGGAATTCACTCACTAGGAAAGTACATCCGAGAAGTACGGCTGGGTAAACTGTTGAACCAGAGAATGCAGTTGTTCCTCTGATGCTTTTGGCGACAAGGTTTTCTAGGTATTCACTGCTTTACAGAAGAAAAACAATTCCATTATTTTCCCCATCACTAGCCTTTTTAGAAGTGTTCCTTGTCGTACTTTTCCAAGAGTCCATTAATTTTCTTTCTATTTAATGAGCTAACGTCATCGGTTCCACCTCGCCAGCCGCACAGACTCACCTCATCGGACCACCATGACGAAAACTCTTCGGTTTCTAGACCTCTGAGTTATTCCAGTTCATTTTTTTACTCTCTAGTCCTCACTGTCTGAGTCTTTTACTCTTCTCTTTATGAGCATTTTCTCTGTATGTTCTCCATTCTTCCAACATTCCGCTGTTTAAACACTTCTTATCTGTTTGTCCACTTCAACAATCTTTTCCTTCTTGCGCCATTTTCCAGGCTTTTTTCAACTCCCCAATTCCTCCTCTCACCCACTTCGTCATCGAAAAACACAAGCAGTTCACATAGGCGATTACCAGTAGGTCACTGTTTGCTTGTATGAAGCTTTTCAGCTTCATTCACAGTGGTGGATATCATGTATGTGACCGACCTCATCCGTAGTGACAATCATTTTTCCGTATCTTGTTTGTTTCTGTAATCCGTTATCCAATTCGGCCATTGTGCATCGTATTCACTTCATTTTTCTGTTTTCTACATTTTGTTTTTTCGAGAATTCTGGATTGATGTCGATGTAAGCGCATAGAAACAACAATACAGATTTCTTCCTTGTTTCAGTCATACCATCTATCCAGCATTTCTCATCGTTCCATACTCTTATTCGTTTGTGAAATAAGCTGTCAGTTTCTCCATTTCATTCGTAGGACCGTCCAACAAGACAGCTGGGCGACTTAAAGTGCGCAAACAAGTTAACGATGATGGCGCAGTGATAAGCAACACGGTGTATCGCTCCTTAGTAAGTTCTTTAGTGCTTGTCTTATCTTTCATTGTCGACGATTTTTAATCCATTGCTCGGTTCATATCTCAACGAAAACCTCCTCGAATTATCGCATTGTCTTTGTATATATGTAAGGGGCGCAGTGGTCGGAGGAGCTCTGCAATGCACATGGGATCGATCCCCACACCTCTGGCCCTCCATGCCTTTCCTACCGGGGTCAGAAATTGGTACCATACTTGTCTGGGAGGATAGCAGCGCTGGCTCGATACATCGGTAGGCCACCACCAGTCATTTTAAAGGCCAGATGTGCATTCAATCACCTCCATCGATGCTTGATGAAGTCGGAGTACATGGCGCATCCTTCAAGGATTGATCAACTCCGAGAGCTTTGCCCTTTATCCTTTATTTTATATACATATATATGTGTTCCAGGTGTTCTACCGCCTTCATACGATCTACTTGACTAGAAAAATCATGTGCAATGGTACACTGTTTGAAAACTACGTTACTGCGTCCACGTTCCGCTCGATTCAGACTAGCTTCTATCAGCTGTGTTTAGCCCTTGACATCGATCCTTCGGATTCGATCAACGTCTATCCAAAGTAAGTCGCTGTATTCTCATAACGAACTCAAGGTCTAAGAGGTCATAGTGCGATGAGAACTTCTTTGGCAGACTTCGATTGCTGGACTATTGGAAAGCTCAGAAGTTATGGAAACTTCTCGACAGAAAATGGGAGCTACCTGTTTACAAGAACCAAAACGCAGGCCGCCTATTGAATGTTTTCGTCATCGGTGCAGGTAGGGTATTTCACTTAGGATTTATTCCGTTCCTGTTTCCGTGCTAATCATGCGGTGCGTTTAGGGCCATGTGGTCTACGATCTGCCATAGAATGCGCTTTGTTGGGATCTCGTGTAGTTTTAGTGGAGCAGCGTGATCGCTTTAGTCGCAACAATGTCTTACACTTATGGGAATTCGTTATCCAGGATCTAAAGTCATTAGGAGCCAAGATTTTCTACCCGAAATTTTGCACCGGTAGCATCGAGCATATCAGTAAGCGTTTATTCTTTTCCGTCATCATCAGGGATATGCTTTGCTGGCGGTATTTCAGGCATACGCCAGTTGCAGTGTATACTTCTCAAAGTCGCATTATGTTTTGGAGTCCAAGTTTATGATTCCGTAACTTTTGTACAGATATTGTTCCCAAAGAACGAGGATAATATTGGTAAGTTCTTTCTCCATCTTCTGCATGCCAACTACTTTTCTGTTGAGGATAGCACTGAAAGTGTTGGATTCAACTATTTTTAAGTGAGCGGATTCCGTGCATGTTTGGAGCCGAAGGGACATATTCTTTCTGAGTATGATATTGATGTGCTCATAGGTGCTGATGGAAAACGAAATACTCTACCAGGCGAGTGAAGGCATCTCTCTCTTTCCCATGACACTGTTGGCTACGATCAGCGCAGATATTCAAATTATGCCACGAAACCGGTTTTATTCATGAGAGTCATACAATCATGTACGGGGATTGTATGGGTTTGATTGAAACTAGCGGTTCGTGCATAAAGTAGTGCGATTCCGTCATAGTTAACATGTTTGTACAATTTGGAAAGGTTTTTTCCGTGGGCGAAAAATGCTTTCCTTCACAGCTGACACGAAGGAGAAAAAAAAGGTACAGCTCTCCACGTTAATGAATCCATCATGGATGCACTATGTATTCGACTTCATTAAGAACCGTTGTAAGTGACTGGTTGCATATCTGGTCTTTATAATGATCGCGGTGGCCTACCGATGTATCGAACCAGTGCTGCTATCCTCCCAGATAAGTTTGGTACCAATTTGGCGACTCCGGAAAGATGGAAGGCTTGCTGGTCCATAGGTGCAGGGATCGATCCCCTACGTATTGCAGGGCGCCTCCGACCACACCCTACACGCACCACTTGTGCCATCATAAAAAAAGAAATTCGAATGTCATTATGTTGTTGGCATGTAATGATGATATTTTAGGATTTCCTCGTGAGGAGATGCGTGGTAAACTGGCGATAGGAATAACAGCTAACTTCATCAATAACAAAACTGCTGCTGAAGAGAGGGTACCTGAAATCAGGTATGAAGATGGCGCTGTCATGAGTATTGTGGCAGCTAGTCAAGTCACTTCTAGTATAAATGGGTAGTTATATGTATTGTTTATACTGACAATTTTAAGCTGAGGTGAGCGGCTTACTTATTGCGGTGATTGAACCAAACAGTGGACTTTAGGTTCATCAAAGTTTCAAAATTCAACAGAAGATGTGCGTTTCGCGTTCATCAGCTTTTTAGGGGTGCACTGTAAATTCGGCTGCGTTATGCGTATAAGGCCTATGAGGCCTATACAATGACTTACGATCGTTCACCGTTGCATCAAGTCAGCGTTGATCATGTTTTTCCGCTGTCGGAATCGAACCAAGGTCCTGTGTGCATTGTAGTGCATCCCTAACCAGTGCGCTAAATGAAACCTCGGGATTTCAAATAGCATAGAATAGATATTACTCATCTTATTGATTTGCAAAGATTCTCTTCTACTTTTGTTTTCAGTGGTGTTGCTTACATTTTCAATCAGACGTTCTTCAAAGAGATGTATGACGAGACTGGGGTAGATTTAGAAAATATAGTTTATTATAAGGTATCTTCTTGCTTTTGAATAGTGTTTGAGGCTTAAAGGATGACTGTATATTTTTAGGATGACACACACTATTTTGTCATGTGTGCTAAGAAACATAGCCTTCTGGACAAGGGTGTTATTCGTAAGGTGTGTAGACCACATTGCCTTGAGTCATCGTGTTGGCATATCTTTCGAACTTCAGGATAATGATGATGTCTCTCAGCTCCTGTCTATTCGAAATATTGATCAGGAGGCGCTGTGTCGATATGCTCGGGCTGCTGCAAATTTCGCTACTAATGGTTTGTCGTGTTCAATTCATGATTTGTAAGCGCTCTGTGTGGTACCCTTGTTGTTCACTCTTATAATGCAACGAAGTTGAGGTTTTTTGCGTACAATTATGTAGACATTAGTATTGCTAAATGAAGGACTCGTATGGTGTGGTGGTGAATGGGTTAGCCCTCACAAAGGGTAATAGCGCGTTCGTTCTCCACCGCAGATTTCAACGGTCCGGGGTTTTGCAAAAATCTTGGCATTATTATGGTTAATCTTACTCATTTTGTGCTAGGTCTATTCCAGGTAAGCTTCCTTTTTTGGAATTTGCTAGAAATTACCGCGGTAATGAGGACATAGCCATGTTCGACTTTACGAGTCTGTACTCATCGAAATGCTCTGTACGCTTGGTGGAACGACTGAACAAATATTTGTTAATGGGCGTTGTTGGTGATTCTTTGCATGAGGTTAGTTCATGTATGTGAATTAAAAGTGGCAGATAGGATGTTTGAGTGGTTGTAGGTGTTTATGATGTTGCAAAGACTTACTTGATTACTTGGATGGTCGATCCTCACTAGTAGTGTGTTTCGCATCAAAATTTCCACTTTTTTTTCGGAGTTTTGCTGGTTTAGCCGTTGTGGTTCACTGGAGACCCGATGTCAGCCTAACCAAAAGCTGCCCCAATTAATCACCACCACAAGCAGTTTCCCTTTGTTGATCAGAGGGAGATTTGCCACCATGCGTGGTATTGGTTCACTCTTGGCTTTTCTTGCTGATTGAAATGCCGAGCCTCTTCTCAACTTTGGAAGCCCAGCTGTGGCGATGAATCTCCGGACTGTACATCGCAGCCCGGCACCCAGGAACACCGCAGCCACGATGAGTAAACCATTGGAAGGTTTTCAAAGAGTACTTATGAAAAAGGATGAATTTCGTATCCGATTAAATTTTCTTATAAGCGAGAACAAAGATTGTTGTAACATTTTGTTTTGCTAGGGTTTAAACACTATTCTTTTATGTCTCCTTAAGTGCTGCAGCTAAAACCGTCTTGTCTAGTCTATGGGAGTAACGAAGTTGTGATAACACCTATAGCATTTGCTTTCACCAAGGTGGTTTGAAGTGTTGAACTACGGTGGGGTTTGACAAAAGTGGAGTCTCAGATGAATGTAGCTTTTTTATAGCCTTTTTGGCCAACCGGATCGGGATGTGCACGTGGTTTTTTGGGTGTTCTTGATACGGCGTGGTTGATTAGAGAGTATGGATTGAACGAAAGAGGTTCGTTTACTCTTCTTATCTGAATGATTCATGATGGACATTTGCTACAGGTCCCCTAGAAATGATTGCTGAGAGAGAAAGCATTTATCGGTTGCTGGCGCAGGTAACGAAAGATAATATGAACAAGGTGACAAGTAAGGTGAGAACTTCTGCTTTAAAATCTTCCGGAAAGTCTGACTTATCTATGTTTTAGTACACTATCGATCCAAAAACACGATATGTATCATTAGAGACAACACTCCAACCTGAAGACGTCGTCCAAATCGTAAGCTCTGACAACCCCAGAGTGGGTAGGTTTCTTCAGTAGTTCTACGGTATTTCTAATATGGATTGGTTTGTGAAGAGCCACTGTGGTGAGACACATTTGTGTGGGTATTCATTGCAGCACCCATTGGACAGCCTTTGAATATGAACAATGCTTGCTCTGTACATGAAAGTTCTACTCTTCGAATATACTCGTTGTGGAAGTTTTGTCACCACACTCTTTCACCTTACAAATTAAAAATGTTTGATATGGACTACTGGTAAGTTAAAAATTTTAATGGTTTTGATGTTTCTACATAAATAAGGACTGTTCTAGTTGGCGAGACGGTCGGTCGCTTGCAGGTTTAGTCGCTAGATTTCGGCCTGAAATACTGGACTATTTTCAAGTTCTAAGTTTGCAGAATATTGATGATAGACTAGAGGTTGTTCTTGTCGTTGAGTAGCTTGTACTTTCCTTATTTTCAAACGCTAATTTACAGGTTATATTCAAGACCGTAGAGCAACGAATGGGAATCAGCGCTCCATGTGCAGCATGTGAATGGGCTAAATTGGAAGTTGAAGCTAAAATTAACTACATAGAAAAGTTGGTGGAGTTGATAAGGTACGAATATCTTGGAAATCATCTGTTGGCAACAGTCCATTACCTGTTTTTTGTCTACCTTCCTTTTCAATATACCTCCGTTTTGCCAGCCTCCATCTCCACGCCATCCCACTAATATTTCCGATTTAGGAAAAGGCTCTTGCAATAAAGATTTTTAGGTGTGACAAGCACCGGTTAAAACTCACACTACTTTCTCCACGGATTCACGTTATTCAAAAGAGGAAGTGTCAGAAAATGGTGTGTCTTAGTCTTATTTTTGTGCAAGATGAGGCTTTGCCTGCCTAGTTTTCTTGAGCATTGGGCTTCCTTGTGTCGCTTATAGGCAGGTGTTGCGTAAAAGATCTTTGACAATTAATTGCTTTAATTTCTGAATGTTTTTATAGGTTCATTCAAACTGCAAGAAATCTGAACCAATTCAGAAACTGGCGGAACATTTGTTAAGTTGTTCAACTTTCACGAATGATCGCGGCCTTCCATCTGTGAATGTAATTCTTAATGTAGTAGTCTCTTTTCCCTTGTGTTTTACTATGCTCCTTTAGGTAGAGCCTTTCCGAGACGTGGTGGAGAAAGAGAAATGCCAACTCGAGAGCGTTGGTTTTCCATCTGAATGGAAAGATGGCACTCCTTCGGCTTCTCTTCAGGATTGTTATAGAACGCTGCTTGAACAGAGTGTTGGTCTACTAGTGTCTTTGCCATTTGATTTAATGTTTTCTAAATTTATGAGTTTTATGAATCTCTCCTGTAGGAAGTATCTCGAGACAATTACCCACACATTAATGTGACACATAATGTTGTTGTGAGGAAGGGTTAAACTGGGCGCGTGTGGCGCAGTGGTCAGAGGCGCCCTGCAGTACACGTGCCATCAATTCCCGCTTGCCTGGGTCACCAAACCTTCTGTCCACTCGGAGTCGGAAAATTGGTTCTAAACCTGTCTGGGAGGATTGCAGCACTGCCTGGTTACCGGTATGCCGTCGCGAGTCATTGTAAATGCTAGGTATGTGCTCATTCAACTACAACGATGGCTAATGAAGTCGAATGCATGGCGCACCCTTAAGGGATCAACACCGAGAGGTTTATCCTTTTTACCATTTTAATCATGTTTATACATACGTGCCTATGTATGCTTGTGCATATACCGATTTTCCTTCTGTTTGATTCGGCCTTAAGCGTGGAGTGGGCTGATTGAGTACACGAGCTTTTAAAAATTTCCTTCAGCTATCCGATTAATGTTTACATCTATGCCGTTAAAGTACCGACAAACTAACTACTGACCCACACAATCGTAACGTCGGTTTGCGTAGTGGTTCATGGCTATGTTCTCGCCAAAAATGGTTTAAAAAAACTTTTTCGCTTGCGAGAAATGTAGCGCTTTTGGTGTTTCTCATCGCCACGGAACCCACTGCACTGGTGTCTCGCTTGATGTGAACTGATGAAATTGTAAGTTTGATTGTTTAGGAGGACGATGTTAAACAGTTTACTAAAAGACCTCCTGTAAATCGTCTCCATCCTGAACGGGTTCAGAAGGTGACTTGATATTGGTAGTATTTCACACGTGACTAGTAATTGTCCATCTCTTGCAGGTTCATAAATTGATATCTGGCGTTCCTGTAAGGGAGCAAACTGATAAGTTGTACGCAGGAAAGGAGGACTCCGGAGTGTGTTGTAATTGTTTAAAAGTCCAAATATTGAATGTCGTCAAAACACAATACCTTCATGTTTTGCATTACCGTAATCTTGCAGGCCCATTACATGGCTCAGAAAATACCGAAGAATGATATTGTGGAGATGGAAAGAAAATTGGGGCATTCTGACATGGGAGTGCTTTGTAATAAGAAAGAGCATATAAGTAGTCAGGATGTGAAAGTATGAGTTTGTTTCGTCCGTTAAGAAGTGTTCATAGCTTTATCAAACTTCTTGTTTGTTTCTTTATCTTAGATTATTCGTGAGAATGCCGCATATGCGAGGAAAGAGGTGGAAAGTGGTTTCTCGAGAGCCCAAGAGTCGGACAGGTTCAAGGTTGCCATTCTAACTCATATCCTTATGGAAAGTTACAAGAAGAATTTTTAAAAGCTTCAGAAATGATCAAACTTTTTTATCTAGGATTACGACATTAAAATAGCGAAGTGTAATGATATTCTGAAGAAACGGGACCTCACCGGTGTTGATCCCTTTGGAAAGTGGCGTTATTCTTCTGATATTTCACCGTCTTCAATGGTAAGAGCTTTCAATATAAGTTAGTTCTTAGTAGCAGTTAAAAATTCTAGTTCTCCTCATTCCCTTATTTGACGTTTGACATTTTTTGTAATATGTTGAATAGTCTGTAGATGCAATTATATATTTCAGAGTAGTTCACCAAAGTCAATTGCTCCTGTTCCTCCAGTAAAAACAAAGTCGGTCGTGAAAGACCGTAATGGAGTCGTGATAAGGGTTATGTTCTTTTCCTGGAATTTCTGTGTCCCTAAAATCATCCAGATTTGTTTTCAGCCAGTTGCTCCCATACATCCTGAACGACGTATCTCTGCACCTGTAATGCCGACGTTAAGTGACAGTTTTAACATAAAACGTCAGGAGACGTGCCACTTATGTGAAAAGGTTTATATTATTTTATGTATGTGTGTGTCGTTTTTTAAAATAATACGAACCGTTTTAAAGGTTGTGTACTTGGCTGAACGTATGCAAGTAGAGTCGATGTTTGTCCACAAGAATTGTTTCCGATGCGCATATTGTAACCAGCCATTGCGTCTAGGAGAATATGGAAAGGACAAGGATCTCGAGGACCATTGTCCAAAAAGGTCAGGTTTCTGATTTAAAAGTGGCATTTTTACGTTATCGTAGTTTTTCCTTTTGGCTCCTCACGCTTAGAGGTAACGGGTTGAATAGGCGTTTATGAGGCGAACATGAAATAGGGAAACGGAGCTTCTTAAATGTATAAAACCTCAACTGCAAATTTCCTGTGCTTTCTCTATTCCTTTGTACAGATTGTGATCTAAAGGACTGCATTTGTTTGATGACATGGTGCGAAAGAAATATTAACGGGGTCTAATGAGTCATTTTTGAGTGTGACTGAGAACAATTCAAATATGGGCCAAATTTGGTAACGGTAGGCGGGTCTTTCTAGTCCTGTCGTTTTGAAACTTTAAGAATGACTTCTGTTCTTTACTGCTGACATATTCTTAATTCATTAGTTGGTACACGCTAAAACACTCAGGGTAGCATTGGTATTTGTGCGGTCAACTTAACCTTTCAGGTTCTGAGGAAGGCGAAATCCGCCGAAACGTCAGCTTGTTCATAAATGCAAAAAACACCTCGTGTGTGCTCAACAAGAATATAAAGAATTGCTACTTAGATCTCTTTTTGATTCTTGTGCTTCAGGCTATTTTGTAGAACGCATTTGCGTGTGCCGTTGAAAGACAAGATCGCACGAATTGAACGCGAACAACGAATACTGAAGAAGACCTCCAGTCGCGACCAAGACTTGCGGTTGGATACTACTGAAGTACCAGAAACTGGTGACCGGATATCAGTAGGGCATGTTTTAGGAATTTGTGGTTCCCATCTGTTTAGTGTATTATTTTGTTAAATAGGTATTTTAGAGATCCGTTGTCGCATTGTTCTGTGACGTTGAGTTTCTTCTCTCCCGAGCAACTTCGAGATAGCACTGTGCGACGTATTCGCGATTGTAACACGGTAATTAGTGTCTGTGGGAATTCTTACCTACTTACTTACTTGAATACTTGGATGACCCGTCTTCAGTGGTTGTGCGGGTACCAGTACAATTTCCATTTGTGGAAGTTTTCCTGGTTTAGCCATTGTGGTTTCCTGGAGTCTCGAGATCAGCCCGGCTAAAGTCTGTCCCAGGTCGTCACCACCACAGGCAGTCGCCGCATTTGTTGAGCTAGGAGAGATTTTCCATCATGCAACTAGTTTGACGCCAGGACGGTGGTAGATTATGGTATTGGTTTTCCCTTAGCTAGGCTTCCCGATGGAAATTTCTGATTCATTCTCAACTTGGAGAGATGAGCTCTCCACTGTACATCGTAGCCCGACACCGGAACACATCCCAGCCACGATGAGCCGGTAAACCGTTGAGGGGTAGAAATTCGTATCCGTTTATAATTCTGTTTTATCTTAAAAGGGGAAACTAATGTAAGAATTTTAATTTCAAAAAAAATTATGTCTCTGTTATTGCTGTAGCTGATCATTTCTTTAAAAACCTGCTGTTCAGGCAAGGTCTATTTCGCCTGTTTCTGAAATAACGAGTATTGATGATCGTACACCTGAGAGAGCAGAATTCAGGAACCACACTAGGAAGACTAGTAGAATTGTATGTAATGTTTGGTCGAAATGTCGTACTTTTGATTGGCTTTTGATTTGGTATTTTTCTATTATTAACAATTTTGAATTTTTAGGAACTGACGGAGGAACCAGATCGTGAACTAGGTTTGGACTCCTCTAGCTCTATCTCTGATATGGAAGAGGAACTGGAGGAGTGTGAGAATTCTCCGAGCACAACTAGTCAGTGTTTTTTTTTAAACCTGAAGTAGTGTTATTATTAGCAATATTGGTAGCTTCCAGTGCTTTTCTTGAAGAATAAAAACAAGGTTGTTATTACAGGAGTTACCAATTCATAACAGCTGATTTTCGACGATTTCTTCCTCAGTCAAATTTTGCATGCTGTCAACTCAGGCAAACACTTGCATAACCCACGAGGAAAGAATTGAATACACAAATTCTATTCTCTAAGCGAACAGCCTTTTTTGAACGGTTACAGTTCTGTTCTTTCTAAGTATTCCAGTAATGTGACGGAGCCAGTCGTACTGAGTGTTACATGGGCTAGGAATGTGCCTGGGTTAGGTTAAAAAATCAGCTTTAGCTATGGCGCGAGGTCATGCGTGATCACAATTAATTCCTCATTGCTGTTCAATTTTAGGTTTTTGGAATTTCGTACAAAACGTTTCAAGAGTGTTACGTGCTCGTGTTTTGGATTTCTGTGCGATGGTGGTGAATTTCACTTCAAAATGTTCTCCGTTATGTCTCTATGTCCTATGCAAGCCTAGTATAGTGTTTTATTTCAATTTTAATATACCGGCTAGGTGTTGTTTTACATGGATGCACAGTGGTCTACCCGTTTCAGCAATATATTATTCCCCGAACGCTTTAGAAGAGCTTAGCTGTTCCCACGTTGTGATCACGTGTAACCTCGCGGCATACCTCAGGCTGATTTTTTGACCTGAGCCAGACACATTCCTCTCCAATGTAAGACTCTGTGAGGCTGGTCTCCACGAAATAACTGGAAGACTTGCGAAGAACAAAATGATAAACGTTTAAAGGAAGCCGTTTGTTACGCAAATGAAGATGTACGTATTAAATTTTACCTGCTGAGATTGCGAAAACGTCTGCCTGAGTAGATTGTATGTCAATTTGACCTTTCCAGGTTCTTAGCAAGGTGGAACCACTGAAGTTATTGTGAATCTATAAATACTGTAATAACATCCTCGTGTTTGCTCATTAAGAAAAGCAGTGAACTATTGATTAATGCCGAGGTTAAAAGAATGTCGGTTGTGGAATTAGTACCTTTATCTGATTCTGTTAAGGTAAAAATAACCCAACAGAAATCCTAGCAGCAACCAGAGGAGATGAGAGTGCGACTGAAGATGAGGATGACGATTTAGAAGAAGGAGATATAGAGGAATTGGAAAGAACTGTTCTGCAATATTCTGACGAAAATCCTGAGCGAGCAATAACTGAAGCACAAGTACGTATACCATTGTCTTACTCACCAAAACTGTCTATCAAACATTAGTGTTTAGGTTGTTGCTGTAATCGAGAACATTAATCGACGTAGAAATGCTCAGGTGGCACGTACTAGCTGTTTGCTGAATAACAATAATGAACAGCAGGTTGCTTGTTCGTCATGAATCATCTTGTTTTCTCATTAAGAAGGATTCGAATTTAGGAACAAAATGAATCTTGCTCTCAAACAGAGAAGCTGAATGACGACCATCCAAACCGTTGCAATAAAGCTGTATTTCCGTTCTCCGCTATCCCATCAGATGAGAGCTCTGTACAAGACATTGTTTCAACTCCTCTAGAGTCAACAGCAGCAAATGATATCAGAATGGTATTGATTGGCTTTTAGCAAAAATCTACCGCTGTTATATCCTGTTTGCATATGCCTTCTACAGCACATTTCTTCTTGGGATCACGTGATTCAAAATGTTCCATAGTAAATTCGTCATTCGCCCTTGTAGTGTGCCGGGTCAGAATTGCGCAGCGGCTTCTGTTCGCTGAAAAGACACTATCAGTATAAAATTTTCGTCTGGGATTTTCGTGCGTAATGTGCCTGTTACATGTGCAGTTTGCTGTTCACTTGACATTGTTAGCCCTTTGCGTTATAGCGCTTCGCATATTTGGACCTGATTATCGACTCTACGCGAATGCCGCAGCGTGTTCTGCTTTTGTTCTGGTCTTCTGTTTCCGGCGTAGATCTCCACTCAGTCATTTATGTAGTACAGGATGGTTATAGCATTATTCTCCGAATATAAGTAACACCTCGTGTTTGCTGAACAGAAGTAGGAATAATTATTCTCCGATTAGTTCATTTAATGCTGACCGCTCTTCTATCATAAATACATGTATTTGTGTTTTCTTTTTCTCAGTGCTGGTTTTCTATAGAAAAGACTGTGTAATTGAACAGGTACACACGGAGCTAGGCGATTTTATATGATTCACTGCGTCAAATACTTTAATGTAGGGTTTCCTGTCCGCCCGCTTGCTTCTGGTAAATCCTGGGCGCTTGCTCATTCATAAAATAACGAGAATTCGTAGCTAGTAGTTCAATTAACTCCGAATGTGTCATCAAGAACAGTCTCATTCCATATGAGCATCATTTTATCCAAGTTTAGCCCATGGTCAGTCTTTGTAACATACGTTTTCTGTACCTCGCATTCATTCCGCTTGGCTTATGCTTAATGTTATATGAACGATTTTATGAGCAAAACTAATGTGATGTGGTTGCCTGCTACCAATTTTCAAAGACATGTTATCAAATTTCGATTCTTGCAAGATGTTCACGGTAGTTGTAAGTAGGTTTGGGCTGTATAGCGCATATAGGATCTTTTTCTACAATGAGAAAACACCGCTTTATCTCTCACGACCGACTTTCTATTAACTTCGGCATTGATCAAGTAATTCTTCGTATTCTTATTGAGCAAACGTGAGGTGTTATTTTTATTCTTTATTCGCGAATAAGCTGACGTTTCGGCGGATTTCTCCTTCCTTATAGCCTGGAAAAGTCAAGTTGACAGCAATCTATCCGGCCAAATACCTCCATAACCAAACAGAGAAAACGCTAAACCAAGATTTCAATTACGTTGAATGCCGAATAGCTTCTTTGCACACTCACCGCTTTCTATGAGTCTTCCACTGAGTATGTCGCGGCGTGGAGACCAACCGCACAGAATTCACATAGAAGCGTAATGTGCCCCTCCCATCAAAATATCAGGTTTATATACTGCCCAATATCACGCGTGATAATGAAGCATTCCTCCCTGCAGTTCATTTTCGGATTGTTGGAGTTAATCCAGAATGCCTCCAGAGTTTTGCGCGCTTGTGTTCTCCATTCTTGCGCGAGGATCGTAACCCTTACTTCAAAATCTCGAAGAGCTTTTGAGTAAATCGCATAACACGGCTTCAAGAGCATACAGAAATACTGCCAGCGAAGATCAAACGAGTCGCAGTAGGATGAATAATGTGCAAAGAAATTCAAGGTTAAGCGTGCTGTTTGCCGGCTAGGTGTTCTTTTATACAGACACAGAGGGGTCTGCACGTTTCGCCAATGTATTCGTCTCCGCACGCCTCACAGGAGATCAGATAAACTATATCCGAGCTCATGCAATCACCGTCTTTACCATTGGAGCAAATTATGCAGTGTTGTGTTGCACATAGACGGTAACATAGGCGGTTACGAACTAACTGGCGCCTAAGAGTACTCGGTGGCATTTCAACTACGTTTACCGAATTCTCTAGACCCGCCGTTCTTAAGCAGCGCTTTATAGCTGCACTCACATCATTTGAGGTGAAGGGTAGGATACACGGGACCTTTTCATCGCTAGAGTTGTCGTTTGGTGGCCTAGGATTTCCCCCACACCCATTGAGCTACAGTGTCGATATGGACCATTGTAAGGAATCGTTTCCGTAGCATCTGTTCATATGGTTGTCCTTCAGTTGGTGTTCCGTCAAGACTGGTGTGAATCACTAAGATAGAAAGGTGTCTTATTTACCTGGATACTTGGATTGGCCTTCCTCATTGGTAGTGTGGGCCCCAGCATGATCTCCATTTTCACGGAATTTTGCTGGTTTAGCTCTCGTGGTTCCTTGAAATCCCGAGTTCAGTCAGGCCAAAGTCTGCCGCAGGACGTCACCACCACACAGTAGCCGCCCCTGTGAATCGATGGAAATTTGCCATCATGCGATTAGTTTGGTATAAGGACGATGACAGATCCTAGTATCGGTTTACTCTTCACAGGGCTCCATTATGGAAACGCCAGACTCCTTTTCAGCTTGGGAAACCCTGCCAGGAGGATGAATCCGCCCGCTGTATATCGCGGCTCGACACGAGACAGTAAACCGTTGGGAGGAGAGCTGTCTACTTTAGCTAATCTACTATGTCATGACAACTGCACGGTTTTTGTTGATCCCTGTATAATTTACAACTCATACTTGAAACATGATATCATAGTTTGAAGTCATGTATGTGGAATATGTATTGTGTGAGATCTTATTTAGAAGAAAACTGCTGATTTGGAACGACTACGATCTTTGTGTAGGTTAAAGGCAAAATTGAAAACTGACGAGGAGCTCGGATTAGGTTTGTTTTATTCCTTTAGGATTTTGTATTCTTAGATGACAATCTAATAGCTAAGATTAAGTTATTAATACTGCGTTTCGTTTATCTCACTTGACACTTGTCACTTGAACGGTCCGTCCTCACTGGTTGTACGGGCCCCAGCATAATCACCATTTTTCGGAAATTTGCTGGTTAAGCCTTGTGGTTCCCTGGAATCCCGACCCGAGGTCAGCCTGACAAAAGTCTGCCCTAGGTCATCACCACCACGGGCAGTCGCAGCCTTGTGGATCAGAGGGAGATTTGCCACCATGCGACTTTGATACCAGGACGGTGGCGGGTTCTGGTATTGGTTTACTCTTAGCTAGGTTTCCTGATGGAAACGCCAGACTCCTTCTCAGCTTGGGAAACCTTGCCGTGGAGACTAATTCTCCCGGTATACATCGCAGTCCGACACCCGGGAACACCTCCAGTCACGATGAGGCAGTAAACCGTTGGGAGGTCATGTATTTTAAGAAAAATGAAGTTAGCGTGGGTGGCCTCATTTATAAACAGTGAACGACAAGTAGCTCTATTGAAGGCAAAAACGTTAGCCATGTCGGAGTAATTGTTCCACTAGATGATAAAAAGGGTTAAGCCCTGGCGTCGATAAATACATGGAGCCCCATCCATTCGACTTCATTAAGCATCGTTTGGAGGTAATCGAATGCGCGTCTGACCTTCACTATGATTCGTGGCGGCCTATTAATGTATCGATCTAGTACTTCTATCCTCCTAAACGAGTATGGTACTTGCCAACACTGGAGGGATGGAAGGCTTGTTGAGCCTGGGGTGCGGGGATCGATCCCATGTGTATTGCAAGGCGCCTCTGACCACTGCGCAACACTTGCCTTCCTATTATGACTTTTATTATTTGTTCTGTTAACATCCTTATATCGTCTTATACAGAGCAGAGTAGCTTACTGAGCAGTGCGATGGCTAACCAAAGGTTGGTTTTAGAAACTAGCTGCTACTTTAACGAGAAAATTAGGTAGTGGGTTTTCGTCTTTTTTCTTCATCTAGCAAATTTGTTTCTTGCTTGAGGTCACGATTTCGATTCTTTATTTCAGCTTCAACATGTGGTATTTTTCAGTATCAACAGATAAAGGGAAGTCCATAGCAATAATTGATTCCTCAACACCAACCCAAAAAAGTATGACATCTCAACCCAAAAGTGAAGGAAAGGTAAAGTGACATTGTTCTTCCATCTCAGAACTTCTAGCACTATCTTCATAACGAGAGTTCAGCTTTACGAATTATCTATAACTAATGACTTTGAGTTCTGATTGACAGTTGGTGATAAGAAGCTTATGGCAAGGAGAAAGAAAAAAAATCAAATAAGAGTAGTATAGCTAGGAATTTCTCATTACGCTAATGACACAATTTCACAGTTCATGTACTGAGTGGGTTACGCTTAGAACTGTTAAGCTTAGTGTGAAATGTCGCATGTAGGTCGATGAAACCAACGAAGGGGTGAAAACGGACGAAAGGAAGCAAGTACAAAATCAGATCATCTGCCCAAATACTGGGCTGCTGTCACGTCTGTTTAGTCCGGATTCCGTTAAAAGAAAAGATGTGAGCTTCTTTTCTATGACCGAGAAAACTACTACAATAAGAAATGTGACCACAAGGACGGTGAGATGTGAGCAAAACTCGAAGCCTCAGGTGGACTTCGAATTCGCGCTTGTCCTTACCGAGAGTTCACTTGCTCGATGTATTTTTGATAGGTTCTATACTGTAAAAACATGGCTGAGAGAGAGTCAAAGCAAGACTCTTGGTTATTGTGGTGGATAACACTTGAGGCCTGGTAAGAACAGTCGCGAGTTCGGTGCCCAACTGAGGTTTCGAGTTTTGCTCATATCTCAGCATTCTCGTGCTTGTATTTCGCCTAACACGCTGCTGTGAAAAAGGGTAAAAGCTAACAAAGTTGAGAATTAATGCAACAAAATTCTGTTGTAGGGTTTGCTGTCTCCAAACCAACCTATGAAAACGGATTTGATTCATTCTGAAAGTCGCAAAGAAGCAAATATCCTTGGTAATGCTCTGCGACGTTTCAAAACGAGACGTGGAGACAACTATTCTGGAGGCAAAAAAATTTTCTCGATAACTTTTGTTTGTAACTGACTGCATAGTGCTGTTTAGCGTTTATATTTCCAGTGGTAGCACCTGAGATAAATTCACCATGTTCATCATCACAACGTATTGAGTCTTTACAAAACCCAGAGGTAGACAGTTGTGAAGTCCCTTGTGCTGCTATAGCGCCTTCACCTCGTCTGGAAACTGGTCTGCTAATTTTTAGCTTAGATTGTCTTAAATTTCGTAAAAGTTTGACTTTCTCTCAATATATTCAGGTACAGTAAGTTCTTCCCACATATCGATAAATGAGCGAAACATCAAACTCTTTCAGAAACGTGCAGAGAAGATAAGAAGGTTGTTGATTGCTTGAACTACTCATATACCCTATGGTTTATGAAAATGACTGGTGTACGGCTTTATTTTATCCAGTATTAGTCGAGGTTTCAGAGCCTGGATACATTACTGAACATTTTACAGACAACATGATGACGAGCGTCGTCGTGTCGCTCAAGAAATACAGCGTGGATTAGAGGAATGCGAGATTCGTTTAGAGGAGGTTAAAGCTATTGGGCAATCACTGGAACATAAACTTGCTAAGGGTAAGATGAATTCTAAGTCCAGTATAATCATATAACATCAATCGGTTACAAATACAGTAATCGGAGATAAAAACGACGCAGTCCTGATGCAAGTACGCGTCAGTAAACTACTGCTGCAAGGTAGCTTGTTTTCTGCCAAAAAACCACCTTTTTATCAGCTATGTACATAATTTTTAGGGACTAAATGCATACGTTTTTTATTTACTGCGTAAAACAATCTTCATAGCAGGGTATTATGCGAAATCAATTACAATGATACAGAGATATTTGCAAAACCCCGAACGGCATGTGTCTGTGCTGCAGATCAAACGCGTTATTACACTTTCCAGGAGATAACGCGTACACTTCACACCATGCACGTCCTTCGTTTCGCCTTCTCTCAGCTAGTTTTCTATCTATCCCGTTGACGGGTCATTGGTGATGGCATTGGTAGATAGAAAGCTAGCTGAATGAAAGACGATATGAAGAACGCGCATGGTGTGGTGGTGAACGCATTAACCCCCGGTAAGGGTGATGCAGTGTTCGATCCCCACCGCAGACACCTGCCGTCCGGAGTTTTGTAAATATCTCGGCATCACTGTGGTTAAATGCATACTTTGCAGTCGTTCTGCGTTTATCTGTTCGTGAAGGATAAGTAATGAATTTGAAGCATCGTAGAAACAGTGCATATTTTTATTCTATGCAGTGAGTCGTGGGGGGCTACCGATGTGTTACATCAGTGGTTTTATTCCCCTAGGCAATTATAAATGTTCTGAATTCTAAGGAGTGGAACAATTTGTTTTGCCCAAGAGGTAGGATCGAATCAACAACGCGCGTGCCTATCGCAGGCCTCCCTACCCATGTCGTGCAGCTTCAATCTTTCTAAATTTATTCGTAAACGCGACATTTAGCAGCTTACCTGAATGTGAGTTGATCACTATGGACGCAAAGCTTCTGTGAAGAACATTCTGGAGAGAATAGAAATTAAGATATAAAGGGTAAAAGATAAAGTTTGCAGCGTTTATAAATTTCTGAGGGATGCGCCATGCATTCAACATCACCAAGCAATTAGAGGTAATTGAATAAATGTCTGGTGTATACAGTGACTCATGGTGGCCGTACTGATGTATCTAGGCACTGCTGTTCTTTTCCCAGAAGAGTCACACAATCTTCCAACCGTGGAGGAATGGATGGTTTGGCGAGTTCGTGGGCGATAAAGCCAACGACCACGTGGGGCACCTCTACCCACTGCCGATACACTCGTCTATTGAGAAAATATTTTATATAGATTTTGTGCACGCTTGAGGCTATAGAGCGAAGTTCTATAGAACTGCCAAGTTGTCATGTCGTCAATTATTCTGATGCTCGAACCGGGTATCGAAAAACTAGCACTGATGGTCATTGTAGATAGTTTACAAAAAAGTGGAAAAAAAAACCGTTTTTTGGACGAGCTTATTCGTCTACAATATAGCTGGTAATCACAGTGTTCATACGTTGTCATTGTACTAGATGAGTCGGTCATCATTCTATTTTCAAGCAGCGTAGCTTTGGCGTACATTAACGCCCTCGCTCTTGGCGCTGATCAATCCCAGAGGGATACGAAATGCATTTGAATTTTTTAAGCATCGTTAGAGGTGAATGAATACGTATCTGGCCTATCCAATGATTTGCAGTGGCCTACCGATGTATAAAGTCAGTGTTGCTATCCTCCCAGACATGTCTGGTACCAATTTGCTGACCCCGGAGGGATGGGTGTGTGTTGTAAGATGCCTTTAGCCACTGTGCTACACAAGCCCCGTATGCGTTCCCTGTTTTAAATCCCATGATGCTAATTTGTCTTGAAAATAGTAGATATATAATGATGTCATAATATGCTAAGCTTATGTTGTGAAACCGAATACCAACGGCCGGCAGTTTCGTGATCAGTTGACGAGACTGTTTTCAGTACACGCAGGAATTGCGAATGTTTCAGAAACATGAAGAGTTGCATACAGAGACTTCGAGCATAGGGACAAACTGCAAAAGAAATATGGAAATGAGCAAAAATTATCCGGGAAGCCGGGTTCTGGGGGATGAAACACGAAAGATCGTGGTCATTTTTTTTGAGAACCCACCAGACTTCGTATACTACGCATTGCGTGTCTTATTGTAAATCCGAATTTTCTGAAGTGTTTGCATATTAAAATGTGCTAAGAAAGGGCTTTCTCGGTCAATTGGTACAAAATTTGTTGGGAAGCTATCGATTTAAACACAATGACGTTGAGGTATTTGTGAAACTCCGGAGCGCAGGTGTCTGCGGTGGAGATCGAACACGCTACAATCTTTTCCGGGTGCTAATGCGCCCACCCCAACACCACGCAGGTTTTTCGTTTTTTCCTTTCTCTCAGCTAGTTTTCTATCTACCAATGCCATCAGCAATCACCCGTCAACGGGATTGACCTGTGGAGCCCAAATCGACAATGAACCGGGTGTTATATGATTGATGTTGATTTAACTTTTAAGAAAGTGTTAGAAGATGTGTTCGAGCGACAAAAACGAAGAAATTAATAGAAATTGAGTCATGTAGGTGAGAGTAAAGAAGGATGAAGGATAAAGCGCTCGGCGTTGATCATTCCCTGAGGGATGCACCAGCATTCGATTTCATTAATCATCGTTTGAAGGTGATTGAATGCATATCTGGCCTTTACAATTATTCGCGGTAGCCTACGGATGTATAGAGCCAGTGCTGCTATCCTCCCAGACAGGTTTGGTGCCAATTTGCTGGTCCCAGATGGATGGAAGGCTTGGAAGGGCAGGGGTGTGGAGATCGATTCCATGTGTGTTGCACGGCGTATCCCACCACTGCGCTAAATACAACCTGGGTGGGAGTACGCTTTATTTATGTGTAATACATTCAAATTATGTTAAGTGGTAGATTGAATAGATGAATTTGAAAGAATTCTATCTGTTTAGGAACGATAACTATATCTTTAGGACAAAGAATTTCAGTCCTATCGTACTTCGGTCGTGCGTCAATTTAAGACCTTGTTCTAAGTTTACATTAAAATGGGTTTAACGATAAAATTGAGCTCTTAATGAAAGTTGCTTATAAGCAGCAATGTTTTGTTATGGTTTCTGTCTTTCCACATAAGTTTTTCTGCTTTTAAAAGATTTTTTTGCAACCTAGCCTATGTTTTTCTTAAATTTACACTTTTTTTTGCTTTAGATCCGGAGAATGAGAAGATCATGGACTCTTGGTTTGCCTTAGTTCAGGAATGGGAATTACTGAAAAGCAGAGAAGAAATGCTTCAACTTAGCAAAAGGGAATTTGAACTCGAGGTGGGAAAATATTGTGCTGTAGTCGTCCTTAGTCAGAATGAATCTTATTCGGTTGAATACTGCTTATTTCCAGGTGAAGTATAGGGATTTGAATGTGCGCTTTAAACAGTTAGGAGAGGGAATAAATGAAAATCTTGCTGCGAATGTAAGTACATTGTCAATATATCAGTACTATGACCATAGTGATGCTGAAATATTTGCTAAACTCCGCACCGCTGGTATGTGCGGTGGAAACTGAACACTCTATTGCCCTTTCCGAGGGCTAACACGTTCACCACCACACCATGCTAGTCCTTCGTTCCACCTTTGTCTCAGCCAATATTCTTTTATAATATTAGTACATTTAACATAGAAAAGCACTTTTTTTTTCACAGAGTGAGCTCTTGGCTGCGATGCTCAGCGTTGTAGAAGAACGGAAGGAAGTACATAGGCTCAGTGAGAATGCAAAGCGGGGCTACAAGAATGTCAGTTTAACTATGAAATCATTAAAAGAAAAGGGAAGCAACTTTCGCAACTTCGTGCCAGTGTTCTCCTCGTACTAAGCTCTTATGCTAGGTTTTTGGCACATTGTTCCCTTTTATAGATATAAATCTGTTCTTTGTAATAATTGAATATATTATCTATCCTTTGTCGCAGTGTTGTTTTGTAATTCTGTTTGCTACAGTGGTGCTGCCATGTGTTCTGGTTACACTCAAAAATCGTACAACTGACGATCATTGAAATTCTAGGTGATATATCCCTCTTATAGGTGTAAATGTATTACGTAACAGTCAACTAATTTTATATATTATGCTGTATGTATTAAAATAACTAGTCATCTTCCACTCATGGCGATAAAGTTATATTTCAGTCACATTTTTTCTTTGCGAATGGAGCTGACCATCAATCTATATTCGGACCACTTTGCTGTTAGGATTAGGGTTGCCGATTTTTATGCTTTCCATAGTTGAGAAATCAACAGAAAAAGTTGCATACATGCGTAGATAGAAATGATAGATAAATATAGATAATAGATAGAAAGGTCGTATGCATCAGAAACCTGGTCGCTGCGTAAGCAAGATAAACGATCACTCAGCGTTATTAAACGCGTAGTCGAGAGGATGATGCTAGGAGTATCCAGTGTCACACAAGTAAGGGAAGGAATCTGAAGCTCCCGCCTGCGTCAACGATCGAAAATCAAGAATGCGGTTCCGTGCACCAAACAGTCGAAGATAAGGTGGGCCGGACACGTAATGCATATGAACGACAACCGATGGACAAGAGCCGTTAGTGACTGGATTCCTCGCGATGTCAAATGCAATGCAGGAAGACCACTGACCCGATGGTCGGAGTTGTTCACGAAAAGTCTAGAAGAAAGATATGATGCCCAATGACCCCTAGAGCGAACAGAACCCACTGGGCTGCTGTTGCACGCGACAGGGTAAAGTGGATGATTCTTAGGCGCCGGCTCGAATTAATCGACGGTCAACGTCTACAAGCGATGAAGGTGATGTGGACCTCTCAAGCAGGATGAGCTCAACTACTCTTATAACCTTTACCGAGAGATTATTGGGTGTCTGCTTAAGAAAATCTGCAACGAAATGCGTGTGGAAGGCAAGACTATGTTAAATTATCCTATTCGCCTAGGTGTACGCACCACGTTGCTAGATGGGCGTTCAGGGTTAGAAATTTGATTTGTATAAAAAAGGACAGGGCCCTTGGCGGTCATCAATCTCTGAGGGATGGTCAATGCATTCGAATTCATTAAGCATCCTTGGAGGTGACTGAATGCACATGCACGGCCTTTGCAGTGACTCGTGGTGGCCTGCCGATGGTGGACTGCAGAGTGAAGATGCCCATTCGAGTGGTGCTCACCCCAGTTGACTCTATTTGATAACGGCCAGCTGTGGAGCATCTACTCGGGTCAGCGCGGTTCTGAAGAAGACGATGGGGCCAAAACGTTAGGCGAGTAAAAGACCTTACACCAACCTCCTGTCAACTCAATCATGTAAAAAAAATTATTGGCTATTGTTGCCGACGTCTAGCGAAAGTAGGTTTCTAAGCTATCTTTAGATGCTGCAAAATATTTGGGACTATTACAGCGAGTTTCTTTACAAGTTCGCGAACTGTTGTGTGCATGTTCTAGCTTCCATCAAACCCATCAAATCGTCGATAACAGAAGGATGCTCGCGTCCTCCATCATTCTAAAGGTCGAATCTGAACGACGGAATTTTTGAAGCCAGTGGTTGTATTGTGCATTCCTAAACAATTCTTTTATCTCCATCCTTCAGTTGTGGTTCAAGCCGTTTTTGCTGTGCCACAGCGGAGTTTGAATTCGTAGAAGTAATTTTGTCGAGATTCCTGTTTTGTCATCTCAACTTTCAATCTGTGAAATTTGCCAAGAACACAGCTTATAAAGTAATTCAACTACACGGATCGAAGTTACATAAAATGAGCTTTGCAGTGATATGTAGTACTACAACCTCCCAACGGTTTCTGCTTCATTGTGGCTGGAAGGTGTTCCAGGACGTGGGGCTGCGATATACAGTGGGGGATTCATCCCATGGCAGGGCCTCCCAACTGAGTAGGAGTCCGGCGTTTTCAACATGAAGCCCAGCTAAGAGTAAACCAGTACCAAGATCTACCACCGTCCTGGTATGAAACCTGGTGGCAAATCTCCCCCTGATCCACAAGTGCGGCGACTGCCTGTGGTGGTGACGACTTGGGGCAGAGTTTTGCCATGGTGATCTACAGACTCCAGGGAACCAGAATAGCTAAACCAGCAAAACTCCGAGAAAATGGAAATAATTCTGGGGCCCGCATAACCAATTAGGACCGGCCATCCAAGTACGCAAGTAAGTAGAAGTCAATAAATAAATAAAACAACACATTGACATGGTGTAGCATGTTATCGAACTAAGTATAGTGCTAAAACATTCGGAAAAAAAAAACAAAATGTCTGCAGGGACTATTCTTCGAATGTTTACCTTTTTATTTACTGCCTACTACAATTTTCACTGCAGGGTATTATACGAATTCAACCACAACGATGCTGAGATATTCGCAAAACGTGGACCCTGGTCCAGATCGAACCACGATTTCCCTTTTCAGAAGATCGCGCATTACACACTGCGCCATGGAGGCCTTTGCTCTCGTATCTTTTAGCTGTTTTTCTATTTCTATATCAATCTCGTTGATGGATGATTGCTGATAGAATTGGTAGATAGAAAACTAGCTGAGAGAAGCGCAGAGCAAGGGCATCCGTGGCGCAGTGTGTAATTGCGAGCACCCGCAAAGGGGAATCGTGGTTCGATCGCGCCCGGGGTCCAAGTTATGCGCCGAATAATTCCTATTTTCTATGTTACACTATACAGAAACATAGTTATCTTTTCTATTACATTTATTATAAAGCACAAGCAACCTTATCTACTAGAGCGTAGTCTTTTTCTGATTAACGTCCTTGCATGAATGGGACTTTTGCACTCCGCCTTGCTCAACTTCTTCTTACACATATTGTAGTATGAACGAAAACCTTTCTAAGAACTGTTCGTCTTTGTCAGGCAGTTCGCCCATTGGATGAGCAGCTGTCAGCTGGGGTACTTTTCCAGACCCGCCTTGACATGATCAAATTAGCTTCTTGCAAGAGTGGAAATCTTCGTTTCCTTGTCCCTGCACACTTCAGAGAACTCAATGGTTGAGAGGCTGTGTAATTTCTCTGTACAATTAACATTTGTGTGCCCACAAAACATTGGTTGGAAAGGAGTCACGTCAACTGCAGAACGCATCGAAGCAGTAGTCCTTCTGCTTCGTCCACTTGAATACTGTCACAGCTTTCGTATTCTTGCCTCATGTCTCGTTGTATATAAAGTTGTTAATCGTCTTAGCTCGACAGTCAATACACTTTCTCCGCCGCTGTCTAAAACATCAAGTCGTTCCGAACTTCATCAAACGAAGACGACTACACGACATATGCGGTCTACCAGAGGACAGTCACCAAGTATTGGACGTCGAATTGCGAATACTACGCACTTGTCTACGAAGCCGACAAAACCAGATGTTCGCCAAGTGGAAGAAGTGCGAGAAGAAGGAAAACTTTTGTGCTCAATATTTGGAGGACCACCTCTGGAGGAGAATAGTGGGCGGGTCAGTGTTGATTTGCAACTCTATTAGGTCTAATGCTAAAGTAGCTTTGCGGAGAAAATTCGAAGACCTGTTGAGTAAATCACATAACACAGCTTCAATAGCGCACAAAAATATCGCTAAAGAACATCAAACAGATCACATTAGGATAGGTAATGTGCAAGAAAATTCAAGGCTAACCGTGTTAGGAGGCATAACTCTCCCTGACGGTGCGCGCTCGTTATTAGAATTGGGGCCGAGTTTCTCACCATCTGAACCCATTTCTAAGATAACCTTGCGTAGGGTTGCATGTGGTTTACATGAACTTCAAGATAGACCCCGCAAAAAAGCTAGAGATGAAGCGCTAAATAGGTGCGAACAGCATCAAGTGGGGGCCCTACCAATGGCACCATTTCCCCCGACGTTCTTTAGACAACAAGAGCCCAATAATAAAGTTGATCTTAAATTTCGGATGTTTGCGAATGAAACTCTCAAAGTCCTTAATCACTATCGCGCGAAAAGATACAGCTCAAACCTCACTCCAGTGCAAAGACGTGGTATGCGAGAGGTACAAGAGCTGATAAGGTTGAAAACTATAAGACTTTCCGTAAGTGATAAGGGTGGAGAGTTTGTCGTAATTCCTCATCAGTTAGATGTGGAGATAACGAAAAAGCATCTTGAAGATGCTTCGCTTTATCGCCCATCATCTGAGGAGGAATTCAAAAGTAAATACCGAAAACTAAACCACGAATGGGCCAAAATGGCAAGGGCTGCTGGTTTGAAACCATCAGTTATCTCTCAACTTAAAGTTGCCTTACCAACATGCCCCGTCTTGTACTTACTTATAAAAACTCATAAGTTAGTATCCAGCGATGATCTTCCGTCTAACGATCCATCACTATTTAAGGTTAGACCTATCATCAGCTGCGTAGACGGGCCAACGGACAGGATAACATGGTTTTTAACCCTAATATTTAACCAGTTGTTGAAACACATTCCAGCCCATCTTACGAATACGCAGATGTTTCTGGATCGTCTACGTACTGCGCAGCCCAACAGCGCGTGCGTGATGAAGACCTTCGACGTTACCGCCCTTTATACAAACGTGTCGAATGACTCCGCAATGCAAGCCATATTCGAACTCCTTACACAA
>UYYA01000626.1:0-42589 GCA_900624975.1 Angiostrongylus costaricensis | reverse complement strand
TAGTTCCAAGCTCCCCATGACAATTCATTTTCTCGTGATCTCAGGCCAATAAACGTTATGATAGCTGCAGCACCATAAATTTTCTTTTCTGTATGCCGGCAATCTTGAGCACATTGCCTGCACTGCGTCATGAGCAGTACTGAAACAAAATATTGATGAGCTTTACCGGTTTTTTTTCGTCAGTTTTAATTTTTAGGTTCTTCTTCTTGATGTGCATATTGAGCGATTTGTGCTTCTTCACGACCAATTGTGCCCTGTTCCTCCGTTTGCTGCACAGTGACGGTTTCCTGTGTTGGAAAGTTCCAAACGAGCGATTAGGCGTTTTCATCGAGAAGGTGGAGTATGCTGATTTTGAAAAAGACGAGTTGCTTGAAGGATCGTGATGTACCAGCTAAAACACTGCTGAGCTACCACTCCATGATATGCTTGAGTACATGAAAGAAAAAAGTCGCTTTTAAATAATACATCATCCACATAGTCGTTTTGCCTCCTTCTTTGTAAACAAATGAAAAACGACGAATAAATGCACTGTGACGGCAAGAGATTTCTAGATATACTTCTTCTTTTAACCGACTACTGTTGGTTTGCGACAACTGCCAATAAATTTTCGAAAGCCATCTAATACGTCGGATTTTTGAAACATGACACGTCCATAGGAAAGGTTTTTCTACTTCATTTGTGATTTTCCTAAGTCTCAAATTTGTTTAAAATTCAGGTTTTCGGAGGCGTTAGAAACGAGTTTTAAGTTTTCAAGCTTTTTAATATAAGCACAGGAGGCACAGTGGTAGTGATCTCCGTCATCACGAGCATGGTACTAGTTCAATTCCGCAGCAGGCCACCAACCAAGCCTCTCATCTCTGTGGGGTCGAGACAGTTGCACAAGACTTGTCTGGGAGAAAGTCATTCTCTGCAATCCAATTGGCAACGCACCAGCTCGGCTATCTCAGGATTTCAGGGAAAATTGCTCAACCAGCATTCTACCACATTCAAGATGAAATGAAAATCCTCGAGCAGCAGCCAAAGTCACACGTAGAGAGTTGGAGGATCTCCGTGGACAGTGAATGCGATGAAACGAATCGAATATAAGAAGTGCTCGGATCTGCACTGTAGACGTGAAGTCGAGTCATATAAAATAAAAACATCAAAATAAGCACAGCGGCACTGAAAATTAACGAGATCTTGGAGACTTCATCGTGTACTGCTGAGATATGTTTGCGTAGAAGATGGAAGGAGTGTGGATCTTTAGCCACGACTGAATTGAATTTAATTCATTTCGATGAAGTTCAGGCGAATTAACTTCCATGAATATGCAGTGACACCACCACTAATTGACCTCCGTGCTACGGCGTAATGCGAAATGTTGACATTGATCGAAGTCCTGTAACGATCAATACGCGGACATTAGAAGAAGATATCGGATTCAAAACTTCATTTTCAAGATGATGTTAACGGTGACCGAAAGACTCTGTGGTAATAGCATTTTGTGACAATGTGTGGCACCGTCATAATATGTCTCTAACAATGTAAGATGTATAAAAAAATATTCATTTCCTACTTCCCGAATGCCTTTTGTACTTAAACATTGAAAATTCTACACTTCTGATAGAGGTGTTCGAATTTCTAAGCAACCTTAATTTCTAATGGTTACACAACTGAAGTGGAAGATTGCAAGCTGATTGTTTTTAACCGAAGCAACATTGTGTAACCCAGAGAGATTATGCATGAAGCGAAAATGTGAGTAGATGCTCCATCAAAGTACTCTGTCGCCCTTTAGATGCGGTGCAGGAGGTCCGTCTTATCCTCCATGTCGAGTTCATTTGCTGAAACTTCTTTTATTAGTGAAATATATTATACACGTGGTGTGGGCGTGTTGTGTAACATCACATTATAACGAAAAGAATTCAACCAGTTCTACCGCAACATGCTGGAAATCGGTTGTCACGATCGACTCGTATGGCTTTTAATGAATTGGCTTTGGTACAAGGAGACAAATTCTATGCGTTCATTTAACGCTACGGTTTACTGATCTCGATTGTAGCCTCTTTGTTCTGGTTGCACATCCTAATTGTTCAGTGCTGTTAAAGCACGCTACCAAAATCGCTAGCCATACAAGAGGCGTTGATCATTAAGGAAATTTAATATGTACCAAAAAGAATCGCTTTCTACCTTGCCGACGTTCCATGGTGGATATTGATCACTCCAGAAACATGAAATGTTTCATATTCACCGTATAAGGTGTTCGCGATGAAATGTTTCTATCTTTACGTTGTTCATTTTTCACATAAACTTAACACTCACAAATGCTCTAAAAACACTATGTGACGGTAGACAACGAACTGTTGGAATGCAGACGCATGACACTACCTTCCTGTGTCAATTTTCCAAATCAGCGTGTATGCGGAAGTGCCCATGATCATTGAACTTTTCTGGACTCTTTATTTTTCTTTGCCGACACAAGGTAATCTTTCTTGGCATCACTCTCGATGGGTAATTTAGAAGCATTGACCGACTTTCCATGTCGTTTAGGTAGCGTTGAGAGATAAAGTGAAAGGGTTGGAGTTAAACAGTCGAAAGGTTGAGCACCGATCCGAGTGCTCATAGTTGTCCTCATAATTTCATCGATGGTCTTGTACGCTGTCTAAGCCTTTTGATCGCCTCCTGGTGAGTTCTTTTTCGTCACGCTGATTTTCTCACCTTGAGAAAGATGGAGCTAGTCTAAATTCCTCTTGCTGGACGTGAACAATGGCACTAGCAGAAATCATTTTTATTAAATATCGTGTTTCTTGAAGTTCAGCAAGTTCAACCGGAAAGCGAAAAGCTCTACAGTGTGTTGAAAAATCTTATCAGTAAAGTAAAGTAAACTACTCTATAGCTTATGAACGACATTTGTGTAGTGGGCAGGATGCACAATTTGTGCACAGCCTTTATAATTGACCACTTCTCTTTTAACTGAAACAAACGAAATATTATGGCTTTTTGATTTTATAGGTTATTTCCACCGTCCTTCTAATTTTGGCGCCAGAATAAGCCATAGGACCCAGTCTCTAAGTGTCTATTCCCGTCGCTACCGTACTGGGGGCCTAACGGGATCTTGAAAACGAGGCTTTTATTTTTAATGCCACTCGTGAGAGGGTGCCTTTGAGTAGCGTACCGGATTTTGTCACGGAGGTTGTAACACGCTGCGATTTTCCAAAGTGCACATGAATTTTCTTATAAACCTTCCACTCACTTGATTGCATGCTTTTAACGGTGTGCACACTGCCGTCCTTGTGCACACTAAGAAGCCCGCTCATGTATACATGAATGTATTCAAATATGTACAGAAGGTGTAAGCCAATGCTGCAGATTAGATACGGGATCAGACCATTTCGAATCATTTGATTCAAAGACTGCATAACATTGTTGTTGGTGTTGTTGGTCGATGGCTGACGTTTCGGCCATTTCGCCTTCCTCAAAGTCGTGCTGTTACGAGTGGGACTCTATGACTAATGAACTATACAACACGTATATAATGCTGAGATATTTGCAAAACTCCGGACCGCAGATGTATGCGGTGGGGAACGAACGCACGCTATTGTCATTTCCAGGGAGTAGTGCACTTCACCACCACACCATTCGGGTTCTTCGTTTTGCTTAACTGGGTTCAATGCCGACTTGGGCTACCCAGATCAATCTCGTTGCCGTGTGATTGCTGATGGCAAAAGATCAATAGAACTAGCTGAGAGACAGGCAAAACGAAGGACCCGGATGGTGTGGTGGTGAAGTGCGCTACTCCCCGGAAAGGACAATAGCGCGCGTTCGTTCCCCACCGCATACACATGCGGTCCGGAGTTTTGCAAATATCTCAGCATTTCATACGAGTTATATTTTGCAACATACCCTGACAATAAAAAGAAGAAGGCAGTAAATAAAAGCGTAAAGACTGGAACTATGCAACAGTCTTTTGTTGGCGTGTACCCGACCACACTCCACTTGGGAACTGGCCACGTATCGTCCCGATTACATATTGACAGATTCCTTACATGAGGAAGGATAACTTGTACTACACCAGATTGTTGCCGGATGTGGAAAACCTTTAATGCTGTAGTGAAAAAAGAAACCGTAACGCTCACTATCCGTCGTAGCTGGCTCAATAAACCCGTTCTAAAAAGGAAAGTATCGAAAACCTCAACTAACTTGCTTAAGAAATATAATTTTTCTGTAGTTTTGATCAAAATATTCCTATTTTATTTTTGCCACACATTCCATTTAAAATTTAATCGCAGTCTAGCACATTTATCACTGTTGAAGTAAGGTGAACGAATGTATTGAGGGCACTGCACTCAAGCCTTTTATAGGAGGTCTTACTAAATCTTCTTTGGTACGGCCATGTGTACAAATTTTTAACGCTAAAATGCCCTTGGCGCTAGTTGCTTTCAATAAGAACGAACCCTCCACCATGTTAGTACCCGATACACATACCGTACTGTCCACAGTCAGGAAGTTCTCCTTTGATGCGCGAGTTGTCGAACTCGCGTCCGAAACGATCGGCGCACCAACAGAAGCCGTTATGGCACTGCTCGGGACGATAATATCCCTCTAGATCGCAACGTGGTAGAAAAGCGCCTGAAACCAGAATTTTATCCATATATGGAACAAAATTGACGTTAAGGCAATGAAGGCAGTGGTAGACCGCCTCAAACGGAACGTAACATGATAAGGTCTGAACGAATACTTATAATTCGTTTTTTATTTTTCGAGTAAAGAGACTTACTTTGCCACTCTTATAAATGGAAAGGAGGAATGGAGCTTGACAAGAGGTAGCTGAATATCTCAGTGCGCGAGATGAAGATAGGTGATAAATACAAAATGCCACCGTGGCTCTAGACTCTAAAGCTCTATATTTCCATTTGTTAGCTCCCTATTTCTCCCCCACTATGTTGTTTTCTTTTTGTAACCGACATTCTCGTCAAATTAAAGTAAACAGTTGTTGAGAAGCCTCGCTCCTCTTTACATACGACAACACCGACCCTCACTTCATCTCACAATTCACGAAAAAATTATTTCCATATGAATGAATAGACTAGAGATTGTTACTATAGCATTTACTCCGCAACATCCAACACTTTGGTAAATTTCATCCTGGCCAGAGAACCGATCAAAAAATCACCCATGTCCTTTGAGTAGGTAGTCTCACTAAAAATGGGCAACAAAAACTTGAAACAGAGCAAACTTCGGCGAAGTGTTGGCTGTTGTTAGCTAATTTTTATGCTGTTGAATCAACGAATTTGTCGGGTTATTTAGAGCACTATAGTTATGTCACTAATATTAGTACTAATAGACTCCCAACGGTTTACCGCCTCATCGTGGCTGGGAGGTGTTCCCTGGATGTTGGACTGCGATGTACAGCGGGGATTCATCGCCTGGCAGGGTCTCTCAAGCTGAGAAGGAGTCCGGAGTTTCCATCAGGAAGCCTAGCTAAGAGTAAACCAATAACAAGACCCATCACCGTCCTGGTATCAAAGTCGCATGGTGGCAAATCTCCCTCTGATTCACAAGGGGCTGCTACTGCCTGTCGCGGTGACGATTTGGGACAGACTTTGGCCAGACTATACTCGGGATTCCAGGGAACCACAATGGCTGAGCCAGGAAATCTCCGAAAAATGGAGATTATGTTGGGGCCCACACAACCAGTGAGGACGGGCCATTCAAGTGTCAAGTCAAGTGTCAAGATAGTACGAGTAGTAGTATATAAGTTCTAGTGCCATTCAATCCTATGAGATTGACTAATTAGGAGAAAATGTCGATAATTCGGGACCATGAGCCACTGCACGTTTTGAGGCGTTAAGCCCACAAGGTTTCCTCACGCCCTCAATGAATTTTCAAAGTTTTACAAAAGAAAATCCAAAAAGTTTCTGGAAGACCTTGAATTTTCGTTCGGCACCATTAGCGAGGTGCCCCAAAGCGTCTTATTTGCCAGAAGTCTATGTGAACGGTATTACGAGCTACCATGATCCATTTCGGAACAAGAGCAGCTTCATTCTGGATCTGCCAGCTTCCCTGTGTGCTCCATCGTAGTGTGGTCGTTCGATGTCGGGAGTCAGGTGGCCGATGTCACCATCTCTCAATCGGCCGTCGTCGACTGTCATGTTAATCGCCAATCCGCGATTAAATCCTCGTAAAATTCGACGCCCGCTGCCGTAAACAAAGTTCCGTGCATTGTACGGATCGCAAAACAATGAGCAACTATGCCTTATTGGTCGTGATCGATTTCGGAGCTATTTAAACCCCTGGTCAGTAAGACATACAATCACCACAGATAAAATACACCTCGATAGTATACTTTTCATCCCTAAAATAAAAAACTGACGGTCTTCTCGGAGCCCCTAGAGTCCTCTTTCTTCTTTAGGCGTTTGCGGGTCAAGTTTTATGTATACTGATCATCTTACTACGACCAAGAAAAAGCTCGTGTCTATCAAGGTCTTAAACGAGATGCTTGGTGATTTCGCTTATGAAAATCCACAATAATGCCAAACTCACCGAGAGAAAGTGCTTTAATTAGTTTTAACTTAGTAGCTTATGGATAATGAGTATATAATGAAGCATATATACTTTACAAGGAAGTGAATCTACAGACAAAATGCAGGATAAAAGGATAAAGGATAAAGCTGTCGGCGTTGATCGATTCCTGAGGGATGCTTCGTGCATTCTACTTCATTAAGCATCAGAGGTGATTGAATGCATATATGACCCTGAACTCGCGGTGGCCTACCGATCTATCGAGTCAGTGCTGGTATCCTCCCAGAAAAGTCTGGTATCCATTTGCTGACCCCGAAGGGATGGAAGGCTTGGTGGGCCATGGTCGTGGGGATCGATTCCATGTGTGTGTTGCACGGCGATTCCGATCACTGCACCACACTCGCCACTGTAAAATGCGAGAAAGCATGTTTAAATTGAAGGCTCCAAATGTAGTAAAGCTGGTTAATCGTTTCAAGGGTTCGATCACTTTTAGTTTGTTTGTATTCCTTTCATACATTGCTAACGTTTTATGGTTGTTGGCATTGTCTGTTAAGAACATCCTCAAAGTGATAACTTTGCGACTTTAAAAAAGGTTTTTTCCATAACAAATTTGTTTTTTAATATGAAGGTGATCGCTGAGACCAAAGCAAATCATGGGAAGGTTCCTTAAAGTTTCTTAGCTACAATTCTTTGTTTACGTGTACAGCGTCACTCCGTTCGCCCCAGTAAATGTCCACCTCTTCTGCTTTCGAATAAGAAATAGAAAGATAAGGCTTTTGGTGCTGGTCAATCCCTGGCCCATGCGCTATGCATTCGACTTCATCAGGAATCGCTGAGTTGGCTGAATGCATATCAGTCATAGGACGACGTGGTGGTCTAGCAATAGATCAAGTCAATGCTGCTATCCTCCCAGACAAGCATGTAACCAATTTCCGCACTGCAAACGAATGGGTGCCTAGGGCATGTCTAACTAATGCGCTACAAGCACCCAGATGATTTTGAACATGCCAGACATTTTATGACAATGAATGATTTTGTAAGACACACACCCATGCATTCAATGCCCATAAGGTTAAATACTCCTGTTTTCTTTTCACTGCTGACGATCGAACTTACCCTTCTTGTGCGGATCGACAGAGTGTTTCTGCTTGTGGCATGGTGGTTCATGCCGAAGGTCGTCGGCGAATGAGAAGCAGTCGCACCATTCATCCACCGAGATCTTCCCGTCGACAACCATGTCGTCTGAAATCGGGCATCATTATTCGCTCGTTTCAAATCTCAGCAAAACAAGCGGGCAACAGATCAAAGTCAGGAGTGAGAGTAGACCAAATTGCGAGAGATCATTTTACTCACATATTATAAGCGAAAGAGTGAACTATCGATAGACATGTAACTAGTACTACCAACCCAGTTGTCCGGAACTGCATGCATTAATGAAAAATATTCGGTAGTGTCTTTTACTGGATAAGCCGAAACTCTCGATTATCCTACTATTTTAATAATATTTACCGCATCATGACTAGCTTCAAATAAAATATTTATCACCATGGTGCTGAGATATTTGCAAAACCTCATGGTCTTACGGACCGGCATGGTGTGGCGGTGAACGCGTTAGCACCCGGAAAAGGTAAAAGCGCGCTCGTTCCCCAACGCAGGCACCTGCAGTCCGGAGTTTTGAAAATATTATGGTTCTTTTTTTGTTCACCATTATGGTTCTATTTCGCATAATACCCTGCCATAAAAAAATTTTAGTAGGTAGCAAGTAAAAAGTTAACATTGTGGTTTGTCATTATACCACAGAGAACGTCGTCTCCATACCGCACGCCTTTCAGAATCGAAAACTCGGCATCGAATACCAAACTTAATGACTTATGAACTGATAATTGGTATAGAAACCAGGGTGCACACGTTGTCCTCGAACGAATAACGGAAGCAATCAGAAGCTTAGCCTAAATCAACGATCTCAGCTATTTGGCGTAGAATTGTAGAATAGCGCAAGAAGCTACAGCACCAATACAGGTTCGCAACCTCCGGTGCGCGGTGATCTCATCACGAATCGTGTCGTCGTTTGTGAAAACATTTGCGCATCGCTCCATTACTCAAGAGATTTTGCGTCGTGAAGCACTCTTGGTGTGGTGTTTTCTTAGTCTCGCCGTTAGTTCTTGAAAGACATTAGCTGCTAATCACAACTGCTTCACTTCATGTGCATTGTAGAGCTTACACGAGGTCAATAAATTACTTTTGTTCGGCTAACGTTTCGACGTCTTCGCCTTCATTAGTTCAGTACTTCAACTCAGTTTTTCAAGTAGTTTGGCAATTTCTATGTAAATCTCTTGCAAGTGTTGTTTAGAATGTTTATTTTTGTGGTAAACTTTTCACGAAGATTACTTACTTGTATGGCTTATTTACCTCAGATAGAGCCTCCCAACGGTTTACCGCCTCAACGTGGCTGGGAGGTGTTCCTGAGTGTCGGACTGCGATGTGGGGATTCGTCCCCTCGGCAGGGTCTCCCAAGCTGAGGAGAAGCCCGGCGTTTCCATCTGGAAGCCTAGCTAAGAGTAAAGCAATACCAAGATCCACCACCACCTTGGTATCAAAGTCGCCTGGTGGTAAATCTCCCCCTGATCCACAAGGGCTGCGAGTGCCCGTCGTGGTGACGACCTGAGGCAGACTTCGGCCAGACTGTCCTCAGGATTCCAGGGAACCACAATGGCTTAGCCAGCAAATCCCCGAAAAGTGATCATCATGCTGGAGCCCGCACAACTAGTGAGTACGGGTCGTTCAAGTACCAAGTAAGCATCAAGTTAAATTATCGGAACACAAGTCGTGTGGTGAAGTATAAAATTGAAACTACTTTTTTATAGTGGTGACTTCGTCTCCCCCCTTTCTACTAAATCAAATGTCTTTTCATGTTGCCTGTAACTTTGGACAAAAAAAGCAAAATGGACAGAGAAAAGAAGTCGATTGACTAGAGTAGAACGAAGGAATGCACCCACCGCACATGTCGATAAACTGAGCCACGCAAGCCTCTCGTTCATTACGCTCTAAAGGCATTAGCTCGTCCTGAAATACCATGTGGATCCCCAAAAAGACAAATTCTCTGTTAACCTCAGCATTGATTCATAGTTAGCGGGTTTTTTAAATGAAAACACACGAGGCTGTTACTATAATATGTGTTCACAAGAGGTGAAGTTTCGGCGGATTTCGCCTTCTTCAGGGCTCGGGAAGGTCATGTTGACTGCAGTCTAGTCGGTCAAACGCCTCCATAACCTCAACTGAAAATTCACGAAGTCTAAATTTCAGTCGCACTAGAAACAGAGAAGCTTTTTCACACAATCAAGTAAACATTCCGCGCGGAGACCAACAGTTGAGTATACAGAGACTGCGTTTCGCTGGCGACGATGCCGCATCACTGATCAGCCATGCTGCAGCTGCTTCAGAGATGACCGCTTAGGTTTGCCAGCCCATAGCGAACCCTGTGGCTTCCCTCATAGTTCTCTTTTCGTTTTCATTAGTTTTTTAAGAACCACATTTTAAAAATAAGCTAAAACGAATATATTTGTACTGAAGTAAAGAATATCTCACAAATCTACGACGAACTGCGAAGTTCGCAATGGAGAAGTGAGATAGGAATGAAAAAAAAGAGAATGATTAAAAGAAAAGATGACTAAGTTCTACAAATATAAGAACATATTTTTACTCATTCTGCTGGATTTCCTATACGAATTAACTCTTAGATGTTATTTTACAAATTACATGGATATCATCTACTCTCGGGTCACTTGCGTTTTAGAATTTTCTCCTTTACCACCCGAATCTGCGACAACTTCTTTCGTACAATTTTATTAAGCATTCGAGTTTGTTCTACCTCACCTTGGAAAGAAGCCCGTCTTCATCGCCATCCCATTGCTCAAACATCCACGCAACATCTCTACGACAAGCGATTTTGTGCGCTAAAAATTAAATAGAAAAATAAACGTGAATAGAATAGTGACAATTCTTCATCTTTTGGAAGGAAAGACCATGATGTAGGTATAACGTTAATAGTGATTGAAATATGTACATTTCTATAGTCCAAAGTTTCTATCAAGTGTAGAGACATGTGGAATCAAAATATTCGAGAAATCAAGGTCGGTAACAAATCCCTAGATATAAGTACCTGTCACTGGCACTCTTTTTCGTTGGCCGACCTTCACGCTTGGGCTTGGCATCTAAAAGCTCACGGGACGGCGCAATAGAGGTCACCGCTGCCTGCTGAATTTGAAGGAGGTTCGCTTGGAACACATTCGCGTATGGGAGAACCGCAACCGAACTGCGCAGTAATTTGTGTTGACTTGGGTCTTCATGGTGAACACCTCACTTGTGTCTAAAGAATGTCTAGGAACGCGTAAATCACCAAACACGTGGGTCCTTGAAAGAGAAACGTGTTAGGAAAAAGTGTTAGACTTAGGAATGCGCAGTTATTTTTCCTGCTTTCGATTTTCGTTACAAGGCTTAAAGAGGTGTGCGTATGGAATGTCAGCTCGTATTGCATAGCATCCATGAATTTGTATAAATAATATAAATGTGGTGAAAGCTTGGAAATGAGTGATGTGATGTGAATGTGTTAATTTGAGATGGAGGAATGAAGTTGCCGGTATAAATATGCGAACGTGCATTTCAGAGACTTAAGCTAGACTAACAATGATAGCAAGCAGTCTCCGTGTTTCTTCAAAACAATGTTTAACTATGTTCGTTCAAGATGTCTCCTAGCCCTTTTAAGTGCTGTTTTTTGCAACATCAACGCTTTGGCCATTTGAATAATTACCCAGGATTTCCCGTTGATTTTTTTGAATGTGGTTATCTATCTTTCATTTTATTTCCTTTTATTTCACATTACCCATCGTAATTTCTACTGTACGGATTCCAGCACTTCTTGGGTTCGATTCGCTTCCTCGCATTCATTATCCATAAAGGTCTTTCAATTTTTCGCTTCTGAATTCATTTGATACTCGGTGATTGTCGTCTTCTTCATGAATGTCGTTAAATTTTGATCAAACCCAGCTTCCATGGAGTCCTGGGACAACCGGGTTGGAGCGTTCTCACTTATACTGCAAAGAGTTAAATGTTCCCAGACAAGTCTGGTACCAATTTCCCAACTTCGTGGGGTTGAGAGGTTTAGTGAGCCCAGCGTGGGACCGAACCAGCATTGTGCCCGTGTTAAATGGAATCGGTACCATTGCGCAGATGACCTGGTCTCATCGGATCTGAATACGGGTGGGTGTTCTGCTGTAGACGACGTTACCACCATGGAATCTAATAATGGTCTCACTTAGAAAACAGGTATCTATATTTTGGCAGCTTATCTGAGCCGAACGAGAAATTACTAGGAGAAGGTTCTCGACGAATAAACGGCAACAATGTAGGGACGATTTTGTTTGCATTTTCACCCGAACTGTGATCTACTTTTTCCTCTACAAAAATTAAGATGTCCTAGCACTTTAAATAATTTTCGTTTTTTCTGTTTGAACTGGCTTAATCCTAGAATTGAGATCAGAACGCGTCTTCTTAACCACAAGTTTTCAAGTTTCTTTATTCCCAGAAGGCTTTCGAGCAGATTAGAAATTTCAATGAAATATTTTAAAGACAGTAGGCTCATAAGTAGAGGACAGCACAGCCTCTCTGACCACTGCGCCACACGCGCTCTTGCCTTACGGTGTGTTCATAGAGCGATCAAAGTATTAATAAATTTTCGATTGTATTTGATGGATTATATAAAAGCAAGCTAAGGACTTGCTGCAAAATATCTATCAGGAGCAGGTCGACTTTATCTTCTCAAACGGCTACTATATGCAGTGAAATAAAATTCTGAGTTTTCACTTAAGATAATTTGTCATCTTAAAGTAAAAATCTTCATATATGATTGTTAGTCTTCTCGTTTTCATAGCAGTTTGCACTCAGTTTAGGTCACTTAGATAATAGGAAAAACAATTCCCAGCAACCGTTTGTACGAATGAAAACTCTAGTCTAAGAGAAAGGCCGGCGAATTCCGCTCGTCATTTTAACGCCGTTTATGGTCAGAGAAGTGGCAGTGACTATACCATTGATCTGACGTTTCGTGATTGAGAAGAGGGTGTTGAAAATGAACAGATCTGGAGAAGCCTATTAAAGCAGCAGTTAGCAGGAGAACTTTACAAAAGAAATAGATATAAATGAAGGAGCGGTTCTGGAATGCTTCAACAGTTGCGGAAGGACGAAAACGTTGACTGCCTGGAAACTGAATGCAACCCTCGGGTTGAATTTCTGCCCAACAGGAACGGTCCGTCTCTTGATCTTGACGGAAAGCTGCTTTATGTCCGACAACCGAAGATAGTTGGACAGAGATGTAGCACAAAAATAGTTCCAAAAAATGGTTAAAAAAGGTGACAATGAGTATCACGTGATCAGCTCACGGGATCATCCACTACAATTTCTTGACTCCTACCCATTATTGTACACCCCGTAACTAAAGATTTCAACAACGAAGCCGTTCCTAGAAATACTTTCGAAGGATTCGCAGGCATCGAAGGTATCTAAAGATTGCATCCAAATAATATCTAGTATGTACCTGTAATATTAGACATCTAATTTTGTGCTTAGTTTTGTATTAGAATTTTGTGGTGCATATTTCTTAAAATTTCTTTCTAGAAAACACTTCATTGGTAAATAACTTTAGATTCTGATGGTCTCTGGTTTCATTAACGAAGTTCAAAATGATATGAGCGTTCGGAGTTGACGGGTAATCAAGATAGTCTTTAAGTAATTCTTCGTTTCACAATCCTTAACTCCAGAAAATCAGAATTAAATACAACGATTTCAACGTCGCAATTTTTCAATGTATTCCATTCCTTTTTATCCTTTATGAAAATGCCCATGCAAGTGAAGAAGTTCCTAAAGTTTAAAAAATCAATGGAGATTCGAGGAGTGGTTTCATCATTTTCTACGGATGTTCCTGGAGGACTAGAAATGGATGTGAATTAAACAACAAGTTCTTTAAGATAACTCAAGCCATGCTTCTGTTGAGTCCAGCATGGAGTCGTGGCTTAATGAAGGCTGGCTAAACTTGTCATTTTCTGGATATGAATCATTTTCTTATGCTTGATGTTCTTTTCGGTGGCAGCGCTGCCATAAAAAATTGTGATTCTGAAGTCCCACAATAATTCAGGCGAACTCAACTACATCGTCGGTCGATCGATCAAAATTGTTATAAATTGGTATGGATGTTATTAATAATAACAATGGCTTTTTATTTCTACGCGTGCTTGTTTTCCACCCTGTCGTTTCCATTCCGCCTCCCTCCCATCGCCTGCCGGCCCACCCCCCACCGCGTTCGGCCCCGTTCCCGCCAAGCAGCCCACAGACCCGCCGAAACGCTCCGTTTCATACCGGGCTCCGAATCAGGGTGTTGCTGTTGTCGACATTTAAATAATATCCATTTTTCGATGAATGGAATCTGTACTAATTTTGAAGTCTAGATGCACTTGAATGTTGTCGCGAGATTTGTTTCCCACCCTACGTTCCTATTTTTAACCCGCGGAAGTAAACGTTTATGGAGAAATCCTACTTTGTTTACTTAGATCCCAATACGTTGAACTCCACTTATTTCAGTTCGCACTCTTCTTAATGAACGTGTTTTCATCCAGCGTTTCTTCTCGAAATCATCTTCCTTCCCTCACGTCTTTTGCATTTTTTCAGCTATTTCCACTTCTTCTAAATAACTCACTCCAAGCTGGGTGTGGTTTAACCATGGCAATTTTCCCCTTAGTGCTTGGCTCACTTTTCCTCGCTACATTTTGTCCTTATTTTGTGTCATTCCTCTGGTTTGCTCCGACTGATGTGACATGTTTTTCGTTGTCTTTGTTACCTTCTTGTTTTTTTGTTTACCCACATGCATTGTCATCATATCGAATCGTTTCCATCGCTGATATTCTTGTTTTGCCACTTCATTGCTGTTGCTATAAAATTCTAGAAAATGGATTTTTCTGTGTTTTACAGCCTGATGGAGTTGGTTCTTAGCGCGATTTCCTTCTTTTCATCGTTTTCTTTGCTCACCTTATAGGAAATCCATGTGTTCCTGTTGTTTGCGTGATTCTTATGAAGTTGTAGTGTAATCTCTAGTGCACTTCAGTGAATGAATTCGTCAGCTTTCTGAATTCTCTGAGAGACCACAGAATGTATCGTGAATCGATGGTGAACGGCTTTGCCGCCAGTATCCTCTTCTTGATATTCCTCTTTCTACTGGTCAGGTAAGCCAAACCAAATGCCTTATTTTATTAACCGGTAAAAGAGCAGAATGCGTTCGATGGCAAGCATTTACGGGCAGGTATCCATCTAGGGATGCACGATGTGACCTCCGCCTGTAAACCGGAACGTCGTTATTTTCTTGTTGACGTTTAATGCGGTGTTACCCAGCCAAAGGAAACTTGCGACATTCTGCATTTTACAAGGATGGCAAATGGCGTCAAAATATCCGACCTGAATCGGTTGATGTAGCAAAAATGCTTCGAACTTTCAGAATTTTTCATTAGATCGTTATCTTCAAACATAAGGTGTTAAATTTGGCACCAAAGCGAAATTGCAATTGAGAGGCATTCAATTGAGCAGATACTGTACCAATTCATAGAAGAAAAGTAGAAGCATTCTCCCTTTATGTTTAACGTTTTGTTTTCTGCCTTCTATAATTTTCATGGCAGGTTACTGAGCGAAATACAACCGCAACGTTGCTGAGATATTTGCAAAACTCTGGACAACAGGTGTCTATGGTGGGGAACGAACGCGCTATAGACCTTTCCGGGGAGTAACGCGTTCACCACCACACCATGCGGGTCCTTCGTTTCGCCTGTCTCTCAGCTATTTCTATCGATCTTTTTGCCACAGCAATCACCCGTCAGCGGGGTTGATCTGGGGAGCGCAAATCGGCATAGAACCCAGTTAAGCTATAGCTGTAGTTGAAATCACAATGTTTAACGTTTTGTTTTCTGCCTACTACAATTTTCACGGCAGGGTACTAAGCGAAATACAGCCACAACGTTCCTGAGATATCTGCAAAACTCTGGAACGCAGGTGTCTATGGTGGGGAACGAACGAATTATTTCAACTACAGCCTCAGCTTAACTGGGTTCAATGCCGATATGGGCTCCCCAAAGGAATCCCGTTGACGGATGATTGCTGTGGCAAAAGGATCGGTAGAAATGCTGAGAGACAGGCGAAACGAAGGACCCGTATGGTGTGGTGGTGAACGCGTTACTCCCCGGAAAGAACAATAGCGCGTTCGTTCCCCACCATAGACACCTGCAGTCCAGAGTTTTGCAAATATCATTCTCCCTTTACTTTTAAAATATTCACCTTTGTTTTATTGGTTATTATTGCCTTAGTTTTTTTTGTTCACAAGGGCAAAAATTTAACAAGGACGGTTCTTAAATCTTATGACTTCTAGAGTTGAAATTCCAATGTGTATCTCTACTCAAAGCGAAAAAGGAACTAGTTTTTGAGGAATTTCAGGTGAATATGACTTTAATAGGACCGTATTGTCTCACAAATGGACCATATACTAGCAACACAGCTATCCAAACGTTTTATCGACCTCCATATGACGCTGGCCTTCGCCGGGTCTCTAAGAGATAAAAATCTACATGCATAGTCTACACCCCCATTGATTTGGTGAATTAGCATGGACGTGATGAAGAAGTGAAGGTGAGGATGGGAATGTTGGGCTGGATAAAGTGGGGATGAGAATGGGGAGTGTCAAGCAGGCTATGCTATGCATCAGAAGGAGAAGGCAAGTGCTCTAGGAGTCTCTGTATATGCATTGGTCGCATATGGGAAACAACTGAAAAAGCTAGTTAGGAGGCGTTAAAGCAATGTTGAAGGAGAACGTTCCTCCCATAAAGCGTTTAGTAGAGAATAGCAAACAAAGTAAAGACGATATTCGTATATTCATCGAAAATTAAGTGGAGTTCATTAAGCGTGAGTCTCCACTCCGGTTTCGGGTTAGTTTTGTGCCAAAAAGTTGAAATAAGTCCCAAAAAATTTATATGGAAGGATCAAACACTTGAATGGACACCTGAATAATTGAATGATTCATCTTCTCGAATAGCAGTGCCCCCAATAGATTTGCCATACTTTTTCTTGCACAATTTTTTTCCTGGGATTTCCTCATGTATTGGAGAGAAGTTTACGACCTGGCGACTAGGTTGGTACTAGAACGGCGGTGATTCGTGGCATTCCTTATTCTCGGCAACTAATCTGAAACGAAATTCTCAGCTTTCGTTATACTGATGGGGAATGAACCTATAGCGGTAGATCGCACTATTATAAGCTTGAGCATCCTCATCGAGGATGAGGCGGTGAACCATTAAGTGAATCGGACCCATTTAGTATAAATTCAAACAAACTGCAAAAATTTTATGTAAGAAAACTAAAGTGTGCGCACTTGTTTATACTGGTTACATTTCAACTGGTTACATCATCGTTGTGGCTTCTTGTCAGTTATTTTGAAACCGTAAGCGAAATATTGTTGAAAAGAAATTGGAAGCATTCTAGGGTCATTTAAAGACGGGTGGCAGCGGCAGAGATGAGGCTCAACGGACAGTTCTCAGCTTAGCTTCTTCCCAACATGGTAAAAACAGTTGAAGAAGTGGAACTAGTGCCAAAAAGACTGGATCAGACAAATTTAGTAAAACCTTCCTTAGATGAGATTCCTTTAGTCACAGAGCTATTGATTAGCACAATTGCCAAATCTGGTAGCAGCCAAACTTGCGAGCTTGTATGAGCGAGCACCGATTATGCTAATTAAGAAGTAGTTGCTCTTCATTGATCTTTTGTATTTTAACGGAACAGGACTTTATCATTGCAACCCTGCTTTAAATATCTGTGGATACAAGTAGATTTTCTTGAAAATGGATATTTGACAAAGTTAAAATGACAGTTAGACTAATCGTTAACGAGCAGTGCCTCTATCAGTTTATTTCGATCTCAGGACTTCCCGCTATTCATTTTTGGCGCACCGTACCCACTTCCTTTCGACGTTTGGCTCTGTTTTGTTATTTCGAAAGAATTACACGCTCCAAGGCTGCGCTATTTTCGTAGATACGGTCTCTGACGATAACTGAGTAGGAAGCTTTTGTAGCTACCTTTTTATTAAAAGAATACATCGGTCTAGTGTTTTTTATTTAACAGAAGTGCATAAACTTAAGTGTGCCTCTGAGTATTAGTTGCAGGAAAGTTGATCCAGGAATATTATTCATTAGTCTTTGCTCTAACAATGTCCTGGAGATCGAGTCGCAAAAAGATTACTGCCTTCTGTGGAAACCTTTGACCTCTCTTGTGCACCGAAGTTCAGCAGGAATAAGTGCTTGGCAACTACGTGGCGGTAAACCGCTGCATGAGCAATAATAATAATAATAAAGGTCTGTAATAAAAGTAACAATGACAGTTATAAATAACGGTTCTTTAGGCATATTCGAAAACTGCGCCCAAAAGAGCAGCAACTTCCGACAGTGTACCCGACGGCGAATCTGCCGCCACCTTATGCAATGACACCGCCACCTACTTATTCGGTAAGATCACTGCAACCGAATACTGTAGAGTTTTCAATGTTTTTCATCAATAAGCAGACACGAAACCTCGTGTCTGCTTATTGATGAAAAACATTGAATTATCAATTAATGCCGAGGTTAACAGAAAGTCGGTCTTGGGAATTACTGTAGAGTTTCACGCTTATTCGTCGTCATTTCTCTGTCAGTTTCAAATTTGGTAATCTACTTTATGATCACCCCTCTTCAAAGCAGCATGGAATGAAAGTGGTGTGAAGGTAAAACACAACCACAATTCGTAGTTGTAATTCACATAATTCCCTTAAAAATGAGTAGGCAGTAAGGAAAAGTTGGAAACTAAGGAGTTTGCACCAAAAAAGCGATGATGGTTTATCTGGACCGATCTTGAGAATGCGGTTTTAATTTCCACCTATCATTTGCTCTAAATATGGTGCTTTATACTTATGTTAGAAAATCGCAGAAGATTAATAAAGGATAACGCTCTCGACGTTGATCAATCCCTGACGGATGCACCGTGCATTCGACCTCATTAAGTGTCGTTGGAGGTGATTGAATGCATATCTGGCCTTTAGAATAACTCGCGGTAGCCTACCGATATATCGAGCCAGTGCTGCTATCCTTCCAGACAAGTCTAGCACCAATTTGCAAACCCCGGAGGGATGGAAGGCTTGGTGGACCGTAGGCGCCAGGATCGATTTCACGTATGTGTCGCAGTGGCGCCTCCAACCACTGTACCAGGCGCCCTTCTACAGAAGACAGAGGAAGATTACTTCGAAAAAATTCATTAGGAATCTATGATTTTTTGTGCTTCAACGTTATCATGAAAAATCTCACACTAGAACAGAAAGGGTCAGTCACGAACTTATGAGAGTAACGTATATTCGGAGGTATGAGTTAGCAGTCGAAACGGAAAAAAAATAGTTAAAAATTTTGAAGCTGTTGAAAACGTCTAACATCTATTTGTGTTAATTCGAAGAAAATTTGTTAAGTACCAAAGAAAAGGTCTAGAGGAAGTTTTGTAAAGTTCTGCTAAAAGTGCTTGGTCTTATACTGGAAGAAGGCGTAGCAAGTTCCATCTTTTACAAATAGATTCAAAAAGTCAGCATCGAAGTATCACATGTCTTCAAAAGCCGAGCGTCCTAAGGCACTGGTAGAGCTTACAGATTTCAGCTGAACGCTCTTCCACCGTAACTGTTCTACGCCGATGAACCGATCAGTTTATTAATGTTAGAAGGCCTTGGTAATTACTTATTGATGCGCGTAGACTTCCGATTTGCAGTCTTATTCGTATGAATGTCTTTTCGACTTGTTGATTCGGGAATCTGCTTCAGTTCTTGGTTTCCTTTCGGTAAGAGAATTCAATGGGAGATGACCGTAGTCGTACAATTCATGAAGCGCAGAATGTGGGAAGCACGGACGTGCCTAGGAGAGACATAGTAGTGGTGTTTCTCCACAGGACGACTTTTTCACAGCTTCATGATTGTTGGCAGTACGTGAGGTGCCTAGGTCGCTCGCGTTCGGTCGTCGGTTACGACGCAGGCGCTGGAGCGTTAAATTGGATAATTAGCGGCGCAAATTTCGCTTTTCGTTCCACCACATTCGGCTCGAGATGCGGCAATCGCTGGTCAGCAGGAGTCCATTCACTTCATGGGGTCGTAGTGCAAGTTATATTTCGCTTTTCTCAGCTAAAGGCGAACATTATGGTGAAGCGATAGATGAACGAAAATTGCACGAAAAGCAACTACCAGTAACATGGAGTCGATGAGGAGTTTGACGGATTCTCAAAAAAAAAGAGACTACTGTTCTGCTGAAGACGTCTTTCGTTCTACGCGTATTCTATGCTCTCTTGAAACAATGGGGCTAATAAATTTCTATTTCACTATGTTTACAAGATTCTTCCGAAAAGGCGATTTTGCATACTACGCTCCACTTAGGGGCTAATCGTGGGCTCCACCATTCTCGACGCTTCAAATAATGACCGCTGTCGATTGTGGGCGTTCATTAATGCCGAACTCGTTGTTCGGATCGTTGTTGTTCATATGAGAACTTTCAACTGGTCGATAGTCGAGATCCATTCAGTAAGACCAGTTTTGGATCTTATCGTAGCATGTAATTCTTCTCGAATTGAATATTTACTTAGGCGTGAAGTCAACACTTTCCTCTCTAAATTTTTTCTACTTTTCACTACTTTGAACCTTCTGCACGCTGATCCAATTTGTCAAAACAAGACGCTGTGTGAGGAATGGAAAGTGGATCATTTGATCCTTGTCACCATTTGCTGTCTACGCCTAAGAAGGCTTTCACTGTGTGAAATTGTGCTTCACTAGACCAACTGTGTCCTGGGTCTTTGTAGAAAAAACCGTCAGAATTGCTAGGTTCTCGCCAAGGTCATTCGGTATTCCTCTGTGCTCGACAGCTGTCATCTATGTGATTGGACCCCGTTTATTTGTTTCGCTGCAATTTAACGTAATGTCCCCCCTTTTTTTAGGTCACATTTCTAAGAATCGTAGAAGAAATGTCTTAGAAATGGAGAAGATTTTCCACTTACTCATTGCTAGTTTAGAATGTGTATGTGTACTGGAATAAACTGTACATTGAAAATAATATAAACCACTGAACACTTGCATCGATGCAGTGCGGCGATGCTGCCGCATTTTTAGAGTCCTGTTTGATATTTTTATTATCCACATGACTCGACACCACATATTCTGCGGATCATAGCACTTCTTGCATTCAATTCGCTTTCTTGCATTCATATCTCACTTTGGACTTTGTGGGTGGGTTCGATTGCCGCTTGAGGATTTCTGACCGTTGTGATGAATGTCGTTGAAGGCTTGTCGAGTCGGTACTCTCTGGAATCTTGGAACGGCCGTCTTACGGCATTCCCAGCTATTCACCGCAGGCATTTGACAGTATTTGTATATAACGAGGTGTGCTTTTTGACAAGTTTGGCACCAATTTCCTTACTTCGGACTGATGGCAGGCTTAGTTGCCGCGGGCAGGATAGAGCTAGGGCCTTGCGTTTGTTAAACACCATCGCCATCATTGTACTACCACCGTCTCTATATAATGAAAATTTTGCAAAATAATTTAGCATAGGAATGCGAAACACTACTAATGCAAATATCTTCACATTAAGAGAATGTTCCTTGCCTAAACCTGCCTTTAACGCCAAACAGTAGCGTAGAAAAACTCAAAATAACGTACATTTCTGTTATCAGTCATGTGGATATACGTGATAGTTGAGCATGCGTTTCAGATTTTATTTTCGGTGATAAACTTATTTCGCCTCACATACCTTTCCTAAATTAGTAAGGATCTTAGAGAAAATGCCTCACCTTTCTTGGACGCTATGGCTTTGGAAAAACACTTATTTGTTATGTTCCATTTCCCTAGAGTGAACACCATTTGATTGGTTCGGCAAGTCTCATTTGGACGCTATTACGGAGACCACATCGACAACCACGACCATGCCTGTTTCAGTTTTGTATGCCTTGTCTATGTTGAGGTGAAAAACAGGCGCAGCAGATGGGCAAATGGACGGACGGACGAACAACTATTGTATCTCGTTCGTTGTCACCCACAAACACACTGTTCAGTTAGCGATTTTGGTAACGACCTCGGTGGTGAAATCGCAAGCAATCTGCCGCCGTCGTCGTAACCTTTCCAGTGTCTTCTAACGATCAATCGATGTTACTGTAACCAATAATCTTGATGGAGTTCCGGGATTCCCGAGAGCTTACGGATTCCGCGGGCGGAATTTGTCCAATGAAATAGGGAACTGCGCCATTAACATTAGAGGAGGATTTCGATCTTGGTGGAGAGTAAAGCTAAATTCATTTCCATTCATAGTCTTCTCGGATATCCTCTGTGACAGTGAAAACGGATTTTGTCAGATAGAGCGACCCGCAGTGGTCAGCTGTTTTCGCCAACCAACACACTGGCCTTCATAGAGTGTCGAGATTTCGGCCATGTTGTGTGGAAGGAGAAGCGGAATTTCAGATGGACCAGTGCACAATATCAGATGCTTGAGGACTTTCCCTCATACTTAGCACTATAACTTCAGCAACATTATGCACTCCCATGTAATACTAATTTCAAGACAAGTACTACTGGACTGTCGCTCTCTGCCAAAGGAATCACCATCATAAAGGCGGAAAGAGAGTGATACTTCCAAAAATTTGCCTCATTTCACATTCTTGAAGGCCAATTAATTACATGATTTTTTAACAATTATTTTAACAATTGTAACAATAGCTATGATAATATCTAACAAACCGAAGCGAGTTCTTCTTGAAGACTAAACGAAATTGCTGTTAGAAGAAAATGAGCAGAATCACTGTTAAAACATGTTAAAGCACACACACCCACAGACAAACACCCACCCACACACACACGCACATACACACACACTCACACACACAGAAACACACACACACATATACACACAAACACACACAACACATACATAAACACACATACACGCACACATACACATACAGAGAACCCACACACACACACATACACACACACACACACAACACATACATACACACGCACATACATCGTTATCATAATTAGTTAGAAAGGTGCTCCTACTACATAAAAATGCCATTCTTTACCAAGAAGTTTTCTATTACTATTGGACCGGAACATCTGAAAGAAGTGCCGCTTTATCTGACAAATGTGAATGTATTTGTGTTTGAATATCGACGCTATTTACTTGATGTCTTTTCCACATTTCCATGCATCCACATAGGTCCTATAATTTTCGAAATTCTACGAGTCGTATTATTCATTATTTTTAGTATTTCAACCTTTCAAACCATAAAGGTCAATCTTTTGTTAAAAAAGCTAATCGAATAAGCGTCAAGCGGCAGACAGAGTTGAGCGAAGAGAATTAGCACTCAATTTGTGTTGCGTCGTTTAGCGCCAACATATTGCATGAAGGGGTCGTGATAAAGATAAAGATAAAAAATAAAGCCGCGGCAATGATCTACCTCCTTAGAGATGTGCTATGTACTCGACTACACTTGTTAGCACCGTACAGGTTATTGAATGCACTGCTCATCTAAAGGACAATTTGAGAGAGCCTACCAAAGTACCAAGCCAATGTTTTTATCTTCTTAACTAGCCAATCTGGTACCAATTTGCCTTCTCAGGGGATGCATGGCTTGCCATGTCCAGAAAGCAGAATTAAACCAACGACTACGTGTATATTGTAAAGTACCTCAAAGCACTACACTCTATGGCGTTTATACGAATAGAAACCTAATAATGAAACAATGTTTGAGAGTGAATGTAGACCTTGATTATGGATTTTAATCACCTAATCATTGCATCATTAACTGAAAAAAGGAATTTTTTTACTCTTCTTTCCTCTTTTCTCGAAGTCCTATTTGGAGAAAAAAAGTTAAGTGAAGGATAATTCATGTTAAAAACTAAGATGAGATTGGTTTTTGTTTCAGGAAGCTGTCAAAAAGTGTCTGCCACTCAAGTACTGACGGCGGCTACGAACCTGGCAACGTCTTATCACGACCGGAGTGGACTCGGTGCATATCACTGAACCACTGCAGCAGACGACCGCCCATCGACACCAGTTCGTCGTGAGAGCACACTGAACAGCAATTCCTTGATTCATGCTTTTTCGCCAAATGATTAATAGTTATAGAGAGCGATTGGCTGTCAACTCATTGGGAAAGGAATCTTGTGGCTTAAGTGTAATGAAATCTTTGAACGTGTTCAATTCGCTAGCGTAGTATTCTAATTAAGATAGCGCTGCCCCAAAAACTGAGTGCCAATCGATGAGTTTGATGATTTATAAGACGGTCCACACTAGATTCTCTTGCAACGAATTCCATAGGCCGTGTTGTTTTCGATTTTAGAACATTGTACGTACTATATTTTCTTCACTATAATCGTTGATTATTTCTGATTAATCCAACTGTGAGTCTCTGAAACGGGTTACTTTTGTTCTCTGCTTCGGAAACACTTCTGCTTTTAAAGCTTTTATTACTTTTTTCGTCTTCAAAGAGCACTTTCACTCTTTACACAATTAGAAAAAGAAGTGAAAAATGTATTCATTGTAATGTACTAACAAGGACGAGATTTTTCCCCAGCCCAACCGCAATGAAAGAAATGCTAGAAAGAAAGTAGAAGCTGGAATTGCAGGAAAGCAAATCTGTAACATAGAAATACTGTAATTTTTGGAAAAATGTAGTAAAGGATTTTTAGCCTTTGCTAGCATGCGTTGGAGATACGGAAACTCTTTTTGAACCAGTAATCTTGAAATTGAATCGGTCATGGATTGACCTTGGCAGCACAGCAGTTAGCGTGAAACTTACGGTTCTTCTAAACGAGTATTTTTCAGTGGTCTGTAGAAGGACTTTTTTTCAAAACTGCTTGGACGCGTTCTTTTGGAAGTCCCTCGTCTTTCTTTTATTTTTAAGTTATTTCGAGATCTCTTAGTGTTTACAGCAGTCTTTTCAACCAAACTGTCGTCTTAAGCATGACTGAAACGCAATCAGATGTTGAAGAACCTACGGTGATTATGTCGGTGTCGATCGTGTTGAGCATGGCCGTCTTCGTGTTTGTGGTGCTGAATTGTAGATTGAACGAAAATCGATAATTTAAGGAATGATCGAAGAGAAAAGATCAATTTTACCAAGTTTTTCATTGGATGGTTCCGTTGAGTACACATTCATCTTATCAATTCCTAACAACATGTACATGTCAACTTTCAACTTTAAACAAACATAGCACAGGTCATAGTGGATGCTATTAATTGGACTAAAATGGGTAGAATGCTAGGACTTTTTTCTACAGGCTGTGAGTTTTTTACTGTAGGAAAATGAAATGCCGACTTTCTTTAGTGTACAAACGGAAAGTGAAGTGGTCGAACAAGCAGGATGTCGTTCAGAAGAACAGAGGAATGGTGCCTTCTGTTGCTTCAGCCGTGGTTGCGGCTGCTAAGCGTGGTTAAATAATTTCAATTTTGATTTTAGTTTTAAGTTATCGGAAAAGGTGAATTTTAAGTATTTCCAAAAATGAAGTAATGTCCTATAAAATTCGAAAAAAAGAGAGGAAAATCGAAATTAAAGAATAAGTGAGGAGAAATGATCGAAGAAAAGTGAAACTAGTCATCTAAAGACTATGAAAATAGTAAGAACTCTGTCGTGATTGGCAAGTGCTCTAGGAATGGACTCTGCGGAAGACAGTCTCGTAGCCCACTCTTTCTCTCCTTCTCTTTCTGCACTGTTAGTTGTGCAGTGTGCGGTTGAGCGTCATGACTGTACTTTATCTATTAACCAAAGTTCTACGCATACAATGCAGCTCTTAATGTAATGGAACTCATTCATTCCGTGGCAGTTCCTTTCTGCTGCGCTCTCTTTGCCTGGATTGAAAAAAGCATGTTGCGTTAATCGAGTTGGCCAACAAAGAGTCACCATAACCTTCTTCGCTATCAAAAAGTTTAGCTTTTGAAAACACTTAGGACTTTATCCCATACCAGCCTCCTTACCCAATCCCGTCAGTGGTTGAGTAGGACTCATTTTTCATGGAATTCCACACTGTTATAGGTGAGTGGGTGATTTTTGTTCCAGAAAACGAATGCAGAGCAGACTTCAAAGCGACGAGGTGTTTGTTCTTCATCCAATTTGTGCAGCACACTTTTCCCTCCTTCAAATGACGAGTGGATGTTGGAAGGATAACACTGATTTGTTGCGATCGTGTTCAGTAGTTCTTACGGTGGCAAAACGACTATCCCTTCTAGATAATCGTCATCTGATGGGTACCCACGACTTTCTTCGACGTAAATCTTATTTCCAGTATAAAGCTTTCCAAACAATCTGCACTCTGTGCATTTAAAAGAATTTCTTGGCACTATCCTCTTATAGCAATGGTACGCATCAGACGACGACCATCTCGAAGTGATAGTCGTTTTGCCTCCCTAAGAATTACTGAGCACGACCGAAGTAATATAAAATAAAATTTAAAGGAATAAAACAAAGAAACAAAACGAAAAATTAAAAAAAACTACTTAACACAACCGAAATAAAATGAAATAAAAAATAGATCCTGTCATGGTATTTGGGTTTGGTTCCACAGCGGTGTGGGTAAAATTAAAATCATGAAGCAAAACCTTCGAAAGCATCATTTCAACCAGCTTAAAATCGTCGTAAAACAAATTTTGAAAAAATAGGGTAAATCAAATAATTTAACATCACACAGGCTTCAAAATGGAGTGTAGTAACAATGTAGACAATGATTGGTAACAAAGACCTACATAACAAGATAGAGTGAAACAGGGTAATGCGTGCATTCAACTTCATTAGACGGTAATCCCTGACAAGTTTAGCACCAATTTACTAATTTTGAAGTAATGGAAGGCAAGGTGAGCCTCGACTCCAGAACTGAATCATTGATTGATCCATTGACTATTAAGCGGCGCCTTTAAACATTTCGCTACACGAGCCCTATAGAGGCGAAAGCTGCATTTATTTTTTTTCTACATCAACCCAATGCCACAGCCCCATACCATATTTCCTGAAGTGCAAGTGCAGAATAAGGTCCTAATATCCAGCGAGACGGAGAACCTGACCATGCAAAATTGGTGGTGGCTTTTTGTACTAGCGATGTGGAAATACCTTGACTCGGTGCGCTGAGGTCTATTACGAAAACTCCTTCGCCAACGGAAACATGCAAGTGAGTTGCCATTACGCTGGTACCTGCCCTCATAAGTATGGGCCACGGTAGGGCCAAGTAATTTATTTTTTGAAACGATCTGAATCGATAAAGTTGCGCTTAAATTTTTACTTTCCTTATATCTGCCGTAATCGAGATTTTTCAGAATGCAACTACGCTAATGCGTTTCCTTGAATACTCCCCAGCATTGTACATTGTAGAATATTCGAAGCTCGTTTGGTTGTCACTTGCTGTCATAGGGCTACATATTTTTTTCCATTCTACAGAGTTCCTCTACTAGCTTCATTATTGCTAATGTTCTTATGCAATAAATTTTTTAAGCGTCTCATTCCAACCACTTAAAGTCTTCAAAACCTGCCCCTCGTTAAAGCTTTTCCAACTGAGATTGATCGACGTATTGCATGTGCTGAGCACCTGCTGACACTTAGAGTTCCACTTTCATTTCGAGGAATTCGGGATGAGTAAGACGGTGACTTTCGCGAGAGCTATAATTCTGCAGTGTGATACGTGTGATACGGTGGCCAGTAGTGATGGTGTGTTCCTTTGGAATAGCGCAGTCATAAATTTGCGATTAGCGTTAGCAAGAAAGACCCACCACTGCGCCGTCGCGCATCAGCATCAGGAAACTCACATAAAAATCAAATCAAGAGGTTGTCCGATATCGAAATCCAAATACGCCAGCACCCATATCGAACACACCAGGGAATTGTAGAAATACACTAAGCAGAAATTTTTTCATCGAGAACTTCAGAATGCTATATTCAACAAGAAAGGTTGAGTAAGCTCCACGAGTAACATTGTTCTAATCCTTATAAACTTCGTTCACGAGTAGTTTTGAATAAGTGGACATGGAATTTTAGTCGTTGGTCAACATAACGACAAGGACGTCGCCCCATTAGTTCTCATATTAGGCTGTTTCTCTCTGAGGTGAACATTCAACGTCACCATATTCTAGAATTCTCTTTAAAAATAATACAGCTCGAGCGGACGTCAATCGCAATTTAACCATTCAGTATCAGAGTGCATTGAACTCTGTAGGACATTATTCCCTTTAAGACCTCATATTGAGACGAAGTGCGGATATTGTTATATCATCTACCCTCCCAGTGATCGTCAGATGACTTGAGAGGGTCACAGTGAAATCACTATTATTCAATTCGAATGCTACAGTTGCCAAATGAGCTTCTAGAGAGGGTTTACGGTTTTCTACTTATTTTTAGCATCTTGAAAAACGCTAATCACCTGATAGTGGTTATTATTGTGTTTGTTGCATATAGAACGTTGCTGGAGCTGAATAGCTAACGGGCCAGCTCCCACGTCTGTAATTTAGATCCAAGGCGTGCTCGAGCGCCTCATGTTTAAAGTCTTGGTGTATACCACAGCATCCTTGATTTTCGATAATCGACATATGTCGAAAATCCGAATGCGTTTTCTTGCTCGGATTACAATGTGTTTCGAAAGCGTAAGCTTGTTCGTAGAGAGTTCAATTACGGAGGCGGAATTTCTAACCAATTTGCCTTAGTTTCATGGTTTTGAGGAGTTCTTTTATGGCAGGATGAACGCTAAGGTGGAATGGGTCAGTTGCCGGGTTCCGGATATTGTTTTATGATTTCCACTGCATCTTCGAAGCTTGCTAGTAAGTTCTCTTCGTTGATTGTTTCCTACCCTTATAATGTCGAGCTAAGTCGTTCATCACCCTTTCTTCCTGATTTATATGTTTGTTTTTGAATATAAATGAATCTGGATGTGCATGCGAATGATCCATCAGGTGCAAATAACATACCAATGAAAATCATCTTTTCGTGTTCAACAGAAAATGAACCTTTCCATAGTTGGGGGTAAAATTGACAAATGAAGAGAAGAGAAAGCATTATACAAAACTGTTTTCAAAACCCTGCTTAGGCAAATGGATGTACTTCGTCAAATGTTTCGCCAAACGAGCTGGGATCGAAAATGGCGCGGAGATTCTACAAACCGTTTGTGAAAACAAACTTCTTGATTCTACTTCCGTTTTATAGTTTACGGTCTCATCATGACAGTAGAGTGCTCTAAGTGAGTTGTACATCAGGGAATTTACGTCGAGGAATTTTTTAAAATACATCATGCCTCTATCATCTATATAGACCTACGGAGACTTGCCTTGGAGGCAGCATATGGCAAAACTTTTCGTCGCCAAGGTTCACTGAGCGACAAAATTTATCGATTTATACAAAAACGACAAATGCGTAAATTCTTTCTAAGCTTTCCATTTCCCGGCAATATCGTGAAATAATAGGGAATTCGATGCTTACACAAGGAGCTCAGCGCAAGACTAAAGCGATCCCTCGACCTAGGAAAAGAAACTTAATGAAGCTGCCGCACAAAAAAAAGACCGTTTTCGTGAGAATTCATCGCACATAAACGCAATGAATGATAACTAAGCCTGAGTCGCAAGTTTTATGAAAGTGCTTATTCAGAAATGTATGTAAGTTCGAGCGATATCGCCCTGATGAGATCGGTAACTTCCATTCTTTAACATTATAAACCTCATTTAGATGCACAGTGATACATGTGACTCAGTCTTCCACCTCCATTTAAGTACGCTATCTTCATGAAGAATGGTGCGGGACCACATATTTAATTTGCTTCGCATATCTGTTTTTGCCATGACTTCCCGGGTTGTCACCATAGTGAGATGGGGCTGCTCTTTTCTATAGGGAGATGGTCAGTCGCTTTGTGTTTTAACGTTTGTCTCTTTGGAATTCAATGTCTTTAAAAATGATGGCGAAATATGACATTGGCTTACTCTTAGGTAAAATTCCATCAGGTTGAATAATCCTGTTGATAGGATATACTTTGCGCTTGCTTTACATCGAAGTCCTACGCTTTAAAGAGTGCTCCTGCGATGGTAAGACAAACCATTGGAGGGTCAGTAAATTCTTTCGTGGGACACTGGCAAATGGTAATATTTCGAAACGATAGCATCTGTTATTGCGATACTAGAGGCGCGTGTACAACACTGGCTAGAGGTACCCATCAATAGAGTGGGTTCGATCTGGCCCCAGGCTCACCAAACCTTCCCCTCCTCCAGGATAGGGAAATTGGTACCAAATCTGTCCACGATGATAGCTACACTGAGTCGATACATCGATGGGTCATTGCGAGTCAACATAGGCCAAATAAGCATTAGATCACCTCTAACCATGCTTAATGAAGTCGAGTGTGGTCAAAGTCGGGAGCATTATCCTTTTGTTGCAATATAAAATTTGACAGAGCTGTGTACAAAAAGCAGCAAGAATCTGCCAAATCATTTCTGTCATGCTAGAAAACCAACCTTATGAGCCTTCGAATGTTGTTTGAGTAGATGATGATTTCCGTGCTTTTTTGCCAACTCGTTACTATAAAGAGGTGGATTTGAAAATGAGCATGCATGCAACAAACAACAGTTTCTATGAAACCATCGGCTTTTACTCGACAACCGGAGCGAGAAAAAATTCAATACTATGCCTGAAAAAAGCCTGCTGTATTCAGAGCTTGTTCAGAGTGAAAACGCAAGTCCTTTTTTAAGGTGTAATTCAAAACCGTTTTCAAGGTTTCGTTTTGTTCTTTCTACGTAGCTCATCTGGACTCACAGACATTTAAACTTTTCCGTTTGAACATGGCCGGGAAGTTAGCCAGTTAGATGTAACGCTGCGACAATTTGAATGCAAAATGAATACTGAAGGAGCTTACTATGTAGTCAATACCAATAACAACAGCGATCAACAAAAAGTCAGCAGGAACGACGGTAAGTAGATATTTACCTAACTATATAGTTGTTAGTGGTATTATGAAAGCGTTCTAAGTTCCTTTGTATCAGTGAGGGAACGCATAATATCGAAGCATAGAAAGAAGAAAGCTAGGTTAGAAAAGAGCGGTTAGGATAAAAGACTGGGCTAATCTATCTCGAAGTGAACGGCAACGAACGGCTCACAGCTTCATTCTGGAGATGCACTGCGGCTCGCCGTCCTTCACCACGCACACCTCGGTGTCCGAACATCGCGTCGCCACACACAGCGGGTCTGCAAATCGGCCGCTCAGTGCGAGTCTCAGTTAAACGGTTACAGATGATTATGGTATCGCTAACTTTGAATCTGATGGTTTTTGTTCCAGTTCTATGCACGTGGTAAATGTGCTAACCCTAAAATGAATGGGTTACTTTTCTGTTTCTGGTCTTTATTGACATCCCTAGTATACCTTGAAGCCTGAAGTAATTTTTATTTGCACTCGTTTAAGTGAGCTAGTAGAACGTAGCTTCCTTCCTAAAACCATTTTTACTACCTAGTAACTAATTGGTTTGGTCATTACTTCTAAAGACCAGTACAGCACAAAGCCAAAGAGATGTCATGAGGTATGAGCAAGATCGGTCACTAATTCCACGACGACTCCCTGGCTTATTGATCGTTCCATTTTTTCGGAGTGGCCTTTACCCTACTCGACTTATTGTTCGGAGTTTAAGAAACCTTGACTTGATAACATTGTTGGCCACTGCATGTCATTGGATTGTCCAGATATGCATTTAATCGTCTCTACTAATCGCTTCAAAAAGACATGCACGACATGTCCCTCAAGAAGTGATCAACGCCGAATGCTATATAACACCTTCTGATAACTGTTTGGGTCAAAGTGGGCAATTCTTGAACTTGGTAATTCTACTAATAAAAGGGAAGGCCAAAATAAGCTATAATAAATGCTTGTTGAGTCTCGAAATAATTCTGAGAATTGGCTCTGATGAGATGGTTTTAACATAGATATGGATCACCATGATATAGATGAGGATAAAATTTAGAATGGAATCTTATGAATTTTGTCGAATTTGGCACAACACAATGATAAATCAACTACATGATTACCAATCCTATGTTAGCGATGCCATAAACACATTTAGTCCAAAAGGAGGATTTGGGATTCCTCACTGGAATCGGGTTTCTATCAGCATCAATGTCCGGTGAATGAAACCAAGTCAGTAGAATCATCTCAATCAAAAGCCTGTTGAAAACGGCAAGAACATGAGGAAAAACATTACATTTCGAGTACAATCTAACATATGCCAGATACCATAAGTATAAATGTCATGTGTGCTATACCTTGTTAAACATAAACATCTTAAAGATCTATTATGAACAGCATTGAAGTATCATGATAAAAATTCTTTTTTCTGTGCTTCAACTCCGACAACGAGCTGTCAGATGGTGGCTTATTTCGAGCTCTCCAGAACCACCGCGTATACTTACTTGATACTTGAATGGCTCGTCCTCATTGGTTGTGCGGGTCCCAGCATAATCTCCATTTTTCGGAGATTTGCTGGTTAAGCCATTGTGATTTTCTGGAGTCCCCAGGTCGGTCTCGCCAAAGTTTACCCAGGTCTTCACCACCACAGGCAGTCGCAGCCTTTGTGCATCAGAGGGAGATTTACCATCATGCGACTTCGTTACCAAGGCGGTGGTGGATCGTGGTATTGGTTTACTCTTGGCTGGGCTTCCTGATGGAAACGCCCTTCTCAGTTTGCGAGACCCTGCCAGGGAATGAATTCCTCGCTGTACATCGAAGTCCGACACCCAGGAACACCTCCCAGCCACGATGAGGCGGCAGACCACCGTGTATTCGTGTTGAAAGTGAATGTATTCGATAGTACTCAATGCCGACTGCCGCGACGTGGATTTTCCGTTGAAAAACAAACTATTATTAACGGATAGTAACTTTTTATTTTTTGCCTGCTACAATCTTCACGGTAGAGTATTATGCGAAATACAACCAATTGGGTTCAACGTCGATATGAGCTCCTTAGGCCAATCCAGTTGACGGGTGATTGTTGTTGGCACTGATCGATATAACTAACTGAGAGACAGGCGAAACAAGGGACCCACATGGTGTGGTAGTGAACGCGTTAGTTCCCGGAAAGGACAATAGCGCGTTCGTTCCCCACCGCAGGCACCTCCGGTCCAGAGTTTTGCAAGTATCTCAGCATCGCTGTGGTTGTATCAACGGATAGTTATATCAACAATAATCGCCCTGTATAAAAGAACACTGCCGGATGAGCACGTCTCATTCGTCTAGCGTTCCACTGAAGAAGATCTGTCTTGATATGATTAACGAAGATACCACATCGAGAACTCGAGCAACTGTGAACCATTGACTCGGATCATCACCTCAGATGAAGACGAAGACGTCGAAACATTAACCGAAATAAATATCTTCATCAACCTCGTGTAAGCTCAGCAATTTAAAAACGCGTTGATTATTCGATTAAATTAGCCGGTAGTTTGGTTTCCCGGTGGCTTGAGGAGTAATTAGGCATCAATAAAATAATAATTTTGGAAGCCTAAACAGAGAGTGGATGTCTAAAATTAAAGGAGAAATGAGGTCAGGCGTGGGTTAAGCAGAAAGTAGTAAACATAGACTTAGAATCTGCTTGACACTTTTTTTTGCTCGGTGTGAACGATCCATTTATGAAAAAAAATGCAATCCATACGAGTATCGACGACTTTGAGGGAGAATGGGCAAAAATCGACTTGGAGACAAGTCTCAAAAGTGGATTGTGGTGACTGTGTTGGGAGTGTTGGAGGTGTTAGGGGCTCAGTTGTTTATTGAATTTTGCCGAATTTATTATACTAGAGGGGACACGGAACTATGCTCTATCGTTCTCATTCAGCAGATGATTCGTCATCTCTACAGTTCCATGTAGGGTAAAATCCTTGACAGGCTAGCAACTTCTGGAAATGGAAACGGAACAGTTGTGAACTCGAGAGTCCGAGAACGGCCGAGTCGTAGGAATCGGTCGCGTAGAACATCTGTGTCTCACCTTTAACTCTCTCCTATCAGAAAAAGAGTTCTACATCATCGAAACGAAGGCAATACTCACGATGCTTATAGTAATCAATCAATATCCTGCAGAAGAACACGGACCGCCACCGATGCTTGATCGAACAATGTCTTCCGAAATGAAGCCGCACAAAATCGAACCAACCTCCGAAGTTCAGAATTTCGACCAATACCCCAAATACCCCAAATTAAAAAAGATTCAAAAAAACGTGAATTCAAAATGAAACGAAAAGTCACGCTAAAAAACTGCAGGTAAGTAGGAAGGGCGGTAGAGGTGATTACAAGGGAATGCACGCTTTCCATTCGGAAGTATTGTAAGCGTTAAGCATAATATTAGGAGTGAAACTGATTTAGTCAGGTATCGCCAAAAGACCCTCTTTCTTGAGAACCTTAAAAAGGCCATCTAGTGAGAATACAATAATCAAAATCCAACATTTATCTAAATCACTATTTTTTACACATTTAATAAATATAGACCACCGAAGTGTTTAGGTATGCAAGTGTTTCCATGGTGGAAATCATTTCAGCGTACCAGAGAGACTATTAACAACCGTCATTTCCGAACGTAATAGCTGACAGGATCTGGCGTAGAATGTTCGGAACGTCCACCTCCTCCATAATCCTTTTGCCTTGTGACTTCCAGGTCCGTGTTTTCGCACCTCATGTAGAAACCAATTGAGGGGTTTAATATAGCTACGAGATTATGAGACGTTTTTTCAATGAACGTGGACCGACCAAAAACGACCATGTAGGCACGGATGTTTTAAGGAAATGAATTTCCAACTATGAGCTTGAGCTTCTAACGGCAATGTATAAGCCGCTTTCGTACCTGCCCATTACCCTTTTGCTCTCGGAGTTCCAGGTTTTCTTAATTGTGCTCACACGAAAATCAGTCGAGACGCTTGAAGGTGCCATAATTAGACTACCCTTTTACATCATATTTGCAGTCTCCGATCAGTAATATTTGAATGAATGACAGCATCCACTTATGCATTATATCGTCTAGTTCTTCTACAAGTTCACAAGTGAGCGTTAAGTTGTACAAATCCATAAGCAGTCTCTGTAATGGCAGGTTCGATTATCGCATCCAGGCAGTCGTTCTCATTTGCTGATACACGCAGTAGACCTCTACCACGAAGGCTCAGTTCACTGTTTACAAGCTCTCGAACTACCTCGGAGCAGTTGAATGCTTTCCCGCAGTCGATGTTTCGATGATGACTGGACTTGTTAATGTTTTTCCCTAACTAGATTTGACCTCATTAAGCAAAATGGTGCAGTTATCACTACTAGAGATTGCAAAATCATCCTAACTACTTTTCAAAAACGCCTTAACTGACCCAAAAGACCGACTTTCTATAAACCTCGGCATAGATAGTTGATATATTTATTTATATGATCTTATAAACTAATCTTCTTTAGCTGATGCAAAGTTGGTATAGGTCATCGTTATCGTTGTCGTTGTTGTTGTTGTTGTTGTTGCTGCTCTTCTTGTTGATCGATGGCTGACGTTTCGGCGATTTCGCCTTCCTGAGAGCCGTGATGTTACGAGTGGGAGATCACGGCTCCGAGGAAGGCGTCCCACTCGTAACATAACGGCTCTGAGGAAGGCGAAATCGCCGAAACGTCAGCCATCGACCAACAAGAAGAACAATAACAACAACGGCAACAACAACAACAACGACAACGACAACGAAGACATATATCAACCTCGTATCAGCTAAAGAAGATCAGTCTATAAGATCATATAAATAAATAACTCAACCTTAATTGACGAATTGCAGAGTTGGAAATAAGCTCAAAAATAGTACACATTAACAGTGAATTCAGAAATGTTTTGTCGCAAAATTTCTTTCCAAATTCTGTGAACGGCTGTTATTTTTGCATTGACAGGAATACATGAATTCACAGTTGGTTTGTGAAGAACATCCAGTGATAAAGGGAACGTGTGGGTAAGATGCCCTAAAAATAAGAGTTCAACTGGCTTTGTTCTAATAACCTCGTGCCACCAACGTAATTTAAAAAATAGCCGACAGTTATCGTAGTGTATAAAAGAGTGCTGCCTAGTAAGGCGATACTTACTACGTGGTAAGGTGCGTCATTTGATCCAACGTGGTGCAATCACGAAGACCTATAGCATAAGAACAAATGTGGACAATTGAATCGGATCAGTCCGGCTCTAAAGAAGGCCAACACGCCGATCCGCCAGCCGAATAAAGTTTTTTCTTCTTTTTAACAGCCTCGTGCTGACTTACCAATGAAAAAAAAATGCGTCGAATAGCGAATAGAGTTTGGGATGTTTTTACACGCGTTGGATCTCGAGCTAGTCAATCACAGGGTCACGTAATGTGTCTCCAGTTGACGGATTAGCGCTTCTAACCAAGAGGAAGTCCAACCTCTACACTGATTGAAGTCGAATTTCTCGTGCATGTACCCAGTTCCAAGATAATGCAAGGTAATCTAAAGGTGGTCAAAAACCGTAATAAAAATATGCCTTATAGATGTAACGTGACGTTGTTTTTATCGGTCAAGCCTGCATAACGCATTAACTTGATAATACTATTGACTTGTCCTCCGTGTACATGCTTCTTGGTGTAGACAAACGATATAACTTGAACTTGTTTTTCTTGAAAAGTTTCCACCTACCGCATAGAACACGTAAGTGGAATGGACCGAAGTAATGTGAGAAAAAGAAAGCAACTTGAATGGTGCTGTGAACACATGTAGCAGTATGAATTGATATAAATGCATGCATTTCGTGGGAGAATGAAATATACGCAGCGATTTCAGCGCATATTTCTATCGATTGCTTATCTCATCTCAGAGAGTTTACACGGAATCCTTCCTGGCCTCAATCGATAGCTTATCCTACACAAATGCTGTACTGGACCTGGTCGGCGAAAAACATTGTCTACACAGAATAGGTTGGAAAAATACTTTGTACACCGTGTGCTGTCGCTACATAAGACTATTGTGCTAAACATCTTCTCGTAGAAAATAAGTCATCGATGGTGTGTGAAGCTGACGTTGTGCTTCGAGCACTGCGATGGTTCCAAAGGTTAACGGAGACCGAGGTCATCCATACACCTACACTGAGGTGATATAAGGCGAGTGAAACTAGCAGTTGGCTCGCTACGAGAAAAAAAACGAGAGGCAATTCGCCCGGTGTTGTTATGTCCACCTAACAACTGACAACGGAGCTCCAAGAGATGAGAATTCGTTGGTACCCACATTACGACTAGTTCAATGTCGACGTGCAGAAATTCGACGAAGGCCAAATCCACATCATCCATCTGCTTGCCACTAGCCAATGTATTTTTTGAAAAATACATTGTAAATAGAGCGTTCATGGCATGAAACTACTTTAATATTCGTACAGAGAATCACGAGCTGAAGGATATTTCTTTGGACACACAATTATTGGTGTCATGTGGGGTACACTTTGCGTCATTTAGACATAATTTCCAGATGCATCTGCCAATACATCAGGAATTGCCGAACGCTCTCTACTTTAAGAATTGTGGGGAAGAATCACCTGGGACAAATGTATTGCAGCTGAGACTCATGTTTGAATGACAGGTCAATCCACTCCAAATCCTCCAGCAGTGGTAGGTGATTCCTTCCGAAGGAAAATAAGAGTTTTAAGTAAAAAATGATGTGGATTAAAGGTGTAGCATGTTGTATTTCATGACATGGAATCTACTCAATTTCCTGTGTTTAAACTGGAACCGTCTACTTCAAAATCTTTTTTCTAGCAGTACTGTAACTAATTTTATGCTTTTTTCATGAAACAAAAAGCTCTGGAATTGCTAGTAACGCCGCAGCCGTCAGGAACACTAAAACACTCGGCAGCACATCTGCCACCCGATTCAGATTTCTTTACGTTTGTGAGCGCTTGCCGTTGCATCACATTACACTGCTGGCACAGAACAAATGGCCGGATGGTTTGATACCATTTTTCAGAACGTACAATTTTGTTCACATGAAGACCTACGTCTTAGAGCAAAGAGAAACTTAGTGGTCGAAAACATTCTTTTATACTGATATACGACGAACAATATATCCAGACCTACGTTACCAGCTGCAACCTCATTCATCATCGAATGAAACGATAAAAAAAAGTCCGAGCAGCTTCTGAGACCACACCGAGTTCGATATGAAGCATATTGTTTGCGATCATGAGTCATCTTTTAGTCTCCTATATTCGCAGGTTTGCCGGTGGTACCAGATCCTCGAAGGACGCATGTGGAGCAGTGGTCGGAGGCACCTTGCAACACACACGTGGAATCGACCCCCGTGTTCATGGCTCACCGAGCCTTTCATTTCTCCAGAGTGGAAAAATTAGTACCAGACTTGCCTTGGAGGATAGCAGCATTGGCTCGATACAACGATAGGCCACTGCGAGTCATTCTAAAGGCCAGGTGTGCATTCAGCCACCTCCAATGGTGCTTAATGATGTCGAATGCATGGCATATCCTTCAGGGATTGATCAATGCCGAGAGCTTTATCCTTTATTTATCCTCATGAAAACCTCACTGTCGCTCTTTACCGGACCAGTTTTCATCTTGTTCACTGAAGACCTTACTTGATTACTAACCTGGATTGATTTTCATGCGTTGTGAAAAGAAAACCTGTATTGCAAGTAACTAAAATGTTTTGAACAGGACAGACGGTATTGGATATCGTAATCCAAAAAAAAACAGTTATATTTAATAGTTAAACACAAGGCCTAATATGCTCGTCTCCGGTACGTTAAGCGGTAGATGAGTTTAACCTCAGAAACACATTTACATAATTTATCATCCCGGTGATCTATAATCATTAGTTCTAAAAATATCGATAAATTAAATAATTAATGGGTTGATTGCATTTCCTCCAATGTGGAGATAGTAATCCTAGGCATATTCCAGATTGGCATCAAAGGTAGTTGTCCAACACTTTAGACCACAGGAAGTTCGACATATTTGAAGAAAGTTTCTACTAGAACGATAGCAATTTTTTGCTCACAGTTACTCTAACTCACTTCCAGATAAGAATATCGAGCTCCTGACTTGCCGGAGGATCAACGTCATGCTGTAAAACAGCACCCACTCCGTGCCACGGTTGGGAGACAAAATGTTGAGGGGCTCTAATGAACACATGCTGTTAAAGTCTATTAGTTCGCAAAAAATGAAATTGTGGGCTCTTCACGCGGTACGGTTGAAATCTATTCTAATACACATGTCGTTTTGAAATCTCATAATATAATGTTATAATAATGAGGCTCCAATGTATCAAGATACGCTTCCCTATTAATTTTGGGCACAGTATTTTAAAGGTTTTTCCATTTGAGATCGGCCGCATTCGTCCGGTCGGGTATCGTTCGCGTAATACAACAAAATGCAAGTGAAAAGCGATGGTGAATCACTGGTGACTCAGGCCGGAGAATGTGAGTGTGGAATGGAGGCAGTGATTTGTCAGCCGTGTTTCGGTCGTGGACGCCAAACTGTGCAACTTTACGGAAAACGAAATGACCAGAAACTGACAGTCTAATGAAGGGAAAGAGGCAAAGGCGTTGGAAAAGACTATAATGTTTAAATTTCTTTCGCACGTTTCTACTCGATAAAATAATGCGTCCTGTATTTAATGTGATGCGGACATCGGCACATAGTGCTCGACACGCATTGGGTACAATACATTAGATGTAAATGTAATGACGGCTTCTAACTTAAACACAATCTATCTCAGCTCACACCAAGTTCTGCAGTTTGAAATAAAATTGCTGTAACCTACCGACCTTTTCCTACAATGGGACAAGGCCCTTAACATAAAAAGGTACACTTCTGATTTCCCGAAGTCTACAAAAGGATTTTCTCTGCCTTATTCCATTACGGCTCACATTTCGACCACGACAGCACTTAAATAAGCCGTATTCCGCACAAGCGGACCATGTGGTATTTTCCAATGTCGTTCGTTGCTGTGCTTGAATTAGTCATTTAAAGATCGAGATTTCAAATCCACTGCTTTAAAATTTTAGTTCGAAACAAATTTGAAGTAAAAAGGACATTTTATAAAAATTGCGTGCACCCTTAAAATTATTAAAACAAAATGTCTTCTATAAGTATGTAAAGTCCTCAGCTCCTAAAATACACTATTGATCGAGACGTTATCCCGAGTTGTGAAACAAGCAGCTGCAGGCTTTCTTCGCTCAAGAGACAAAATTGTGAGACTTTGGAATTATTCGTGGCAACTTATTTGAATAGTCAGGTTGAGGAATGGCATGTGATGAATATCGAGTGAAAAAAATAGCATAAAGGCAACTATTTTAAAGAATCATTCACTACAGATCCCCACATGAACTCGTAGAGAAATTATAACATTAGTAGCAAAAGAAAAACATGCCTATCGCCTTTCGAATTTGAAAGTGAGATGACGCAAGCATTGCCAAGAAGAGGAGAAGAGCCGGAACCATCCAAGAGCACGTCATCCTCGGAAAACAGAGATTGATCGAACGGCAGCTGACCGCCCTGAGCACTAGAATTTCCCGCGGACCGCCCCCAGCCAACGGAGAACACCAGTAGGAAGAAGTAAGGATAGAAGACAACCACCCACCGATCTGCTGTACTTCACGTAGCAACGGGACAGTTGGTGGCAAAAGAAGGCTTCACATAGGCCCACAAAGTTAATTGCTCTTGTTTAGGGCAAGTAAATCTTTTGCGATAAATACGAGATTATTGCAACAACAAAGAATAAAGGCCAAGCATTTAACGGTAGTAAGCAGTTTTAGCGAGACGATGTGTGAACAGTTCTTCTACGGGGAGCAGCAACCTGTGGATTGAAAAGCGTATTTATTTGTGATGTGGTTCCGAAAACAGTCAGCTAGAGTTCTCACAGAAGACCTGCTCATGCTTTTGCCTACGATCACCGGTAGGATTGTACTCGTTTCGACATTGTTAAACGGCTTTTCATAGTTCACAAAAGCCAGGGCAAGGAGCAGGCGGTATTCCCGATAAACTTCTACGACCTACTCAGTTAGGAAATGGTCTATAAATCAAACCCCACCGAAATTCTGTCTGTTCAACTGGTTTTGCCTCCAAAAACCTTGTTGTGCTATGAACATTTTCGTTAATCGTTTGAAGGGTACCCTCACCAGGTAGATAGAACGGTAGAAAAGAAAAGTCCCTCCTGCCATACCCTTTTTTTGGAAGAGTGCCCCTGTGCGTTGTACTCCACTGGTGCGGAATTTTTTCCTTTCGAAGGTAAAATTCCGTTCCGGGTCCTAGAAGCACAGGCAGTTTGAAGCTCCCAGCAGCTATTGGCAGTGATGTAATCAGGTTGTGGAGCTGTGCTATGATTCAGGGTTCCTACAGCAGCTCGAACTCCACATGAACGAATTCAAGGCAGTTTTTCTCCAGCGACGATATGAGAATTCCTGCTGGGAATCGCGGTGCAAAAAGATAAAAATAGAATTTTTTTCATTGAGAACCTCATATCACTGCGGACTGGAAGCGGCGTCATTTTGTGCGTTAGACAGATGTGATAAAAACTGCTAGATGAAATCGCCGAAGCAGACCGATGAGATTACCACTGTGACAGAAATGCTACGCACAAAGTACACAAATGCTATTTCGCTCAAATTGAAAAAAGTCAAAGCACTAATCTCGGGCGGACAGGAACCGCGGACCTTCTGTGTGATAAAGAGATGTGATAACCACTACACCGCGAGATCCCCGACGGAGTCCGTTGGTACTGCTACTGTGATAGAAATGTAACGCACTAAGAACACAAATGCTATTCCGCTCAACTTGAAAGAAAATCAAAACATTGATCTCGGGCGGACTCGAACCGCTGACATTCTATGTTAGACAGATGTGATAACCGCCACACCACGAGATCACCGACGTAGACCGATGAGAGCACTATGGTGATTGAAATGTAACCCACCTAGAAGAGAAAGGCTATTCGTTCCCAATAAAGGAAAATCAAATAACAGATCTCGGGCGGACTCTAACCGCCGACCTTGCGTATGTTAGACAGATATAACAACAACCACATCACGAGAACGCTGACGTAGACCGAAGAGAGCACTATGGTGATTGAAATGTAACCCACCAACAAGAGAAATGCTACTCGTTCCCAATAAAGGGAAATCAAATCACTGGTCTCGGGCGGACTCGAACCGCCGACCTTCTGTGTGTTAGACAGATGTGATAACCACTATACCACGAGATCGCTGACTTAGACCGATGAGAGCACTACGGTGGTTGAAATGTAACGGAAAAAGAACACCAATGCTAATCCGCTCAAATTGAAAGAAGGACAAAACACTGGTCTCGGGTGGACTCGAACCGCCGACCTTCTGTGTGTTAGACAGACGTGATAACCACTACACCACGAGATCGCTGACGTAGACTGATGAGAGCGCTACTGTGATAGAAATGAAACGCACCAAAAACGCAAATGCTATTCCGCTCAAATTGAAAGAAAGTCCAAACACTGATCTCGGGAGTTAGTCGTTATTACATCTGTCTAACACACAGAAGGTCGGCCGTTCGAGTCCGCCCGATATCAGGGTTTTGACCTTCTTTCAATTTGAGCGGATTAGCATTGGTGTTCATTTTCCGTTACATTTCAATCACCATAGTGCTCTCATCGGTCCACGTCAGCGATCTCGTGGTGTAGTGGTTATCACATCTGTCTAACACACAGAAGGTCGGCGGTTCGAGTCCACCCGAGATTAGTGTTTCGACATCCTCTCAATTTGCGCGTATTAGCCTTGGTGTTCATTTTCCGTTATATTTCAATCACCATAGTGCTCTCATCGGTCCACGTCAGCGATGTCGTGGTGTAGTGGTTATCACATCTGTCTAACACACAGAAGGTCGGCGGTTCGAGTCCACCCGAGATTAGTGTTTCGATATCCTCTCAATTTGCGCGTATTAGCCTTGGTGTTCATTTTCCGTTATATTTCAATCACCATAGTGCTCTCATCGGTCCAC
>UYYA01000625.1:0-42628 GCA_900624975.1 Angiostrongylus costaricensis | reverse complement strand
GTCTCTACGTGACATACTTAGTGGAAACCTCATAGAAAGCGGCTCTTAAGAAGGCGAAATTCGCCGAAACGTCAGCTTAATCGTGAACAAAGAATAGTAACACCTCGTTTGCTCAACAAAAATACGAAGAAAATCACTTGACCAATGCCGAGGTTAATAGAAAGTCGGTCGTGGCAGCTAACATCTTCGTTCGTGCATAATATCTTACGAACAAACTGAAGATTTTGGAGTTTAGGCACTTCTTCAAGAGAGGCATGAGCTTGTGAATCCAGAAGACATACATGTTTATTACTCCTTCATATTGCATAAGGAGCTCGTTGATAGCTTGTATTGTGGAGTCATTCGACACGTTACTATAAATGGTGGTAACGTCGAAGGACTTCATCATATGCGCTCTGTTGGGACGCGCTTTACGGAGACAACGCAAAAATATTTGGCTATTCTTGAGACGGGGAGGGATTTGCTTCGGAAACTTGCCGGAAACGCTATTTTATCCGTGGGACCGTCTACACAACCGATGATGGACTCAAACCAAATCCTACAATATTATCATAATCAGGCGACTTTATTTTATACCGTATATACCACAGGAATGGATTAATATTGTGAGGTAGTGGAATGAATGAGAATGCTCTGCGAATAGCACGATCCGTGCAGGAAAGCGATCCCAGTACCCAAGTTGTCGTATCCGTAGTTGTTGTAACAAATTCTAATCTTGCAAAACAACCCTAAGAACATCGCAGTGTTAAGAATGAGTCAAATTAAGGCTTGTAAATGTTATCGGAAGTCAAATCTATGTATATATGTATTACGGCGCGTGTGGTGCAGTGGTCGGAAGCGCTCTGCAACACACATATGCGATCGATCTTCGCGCCCATGGCTCAGCAAGCCTTCCATCCCTCCGGAGTAGGCAAATTGGTACCAGAATTGTGTGGAAGGATAGCAGCACTGGCTCGATATATCGGTAGGTCACCGCGAGTCATTGCAAAGGCCAGATATGCATTCGATCACCTCCAACGATGCTTAATGAAGACGAATGAATGACGCATCCATCAGGAATTGATCAATGCCGAGAGCTCTATCTTTCCTTTATATATATATATATATATATATATATATATATATATGCATACACACATACATATACATATATATATGTATATACATATATAAACAAATTTTACTGCCCCGTACTGCTAATAACGTAACTTTCAGGCCGAGAAAACTAGCAACATCACTCCTCCTAAGCAAATCTCGAAAGAAAGCATTATGAACATATGATTATCGACGAGTTAACCCATGTGCTTATTGAGTAGTCAATTTTTATGAAGCATAAATTTATGTGCTCATTCAATATAATGTACTAAGGACACAAAGAAAGAATTAAACATGGCTGTAAATACGAAAACATCCATGAGTGATGGCAACAGCATAGGCAACATCTATAAAACAAACACTTGTACACACCCAACATATCTCTGGAAATTTTAGTATCAGAGAAACCACGCGTGCTTAAAACAACTGCTTGGTTGGGAGAGCTAGGAATTAGTTGAAACATTCCCAATGTTATAACAATAAAATGTAGTGACTAGAAGAATCAGACAAATAATGAATATCACAGAAATGACACAAAAATTGTCTCTGAGCAAAGGGACCACTTTCTCTGATTATCCAGTGCTTTGTGATTAGTTAACACATTCGTGACCATGCTGTTTTTTCCGACAAGTACAAGTAATTTTCCGATGAAACAAGCATTTGAAGAATTAGAGACATTACACTAATACTGGACTTACTGAAGAGACTTTAATTTGGCCCATTATTTTGAAAGTAGATAACGTTTTTCTAAAATTTTAGTTAAATTTTACGCCTTTAGAAAACCCAAGTTTCCAAAAATAAAAGTGAAAGAAATCTCAATTTTTAAAAAACTTTAACGCAATCGCGATAGTAGCAAGTACCTACGACGAATTCTGCTGTTTCCACATTCTTCACAGTAAAATTTCGCTTACTCATTCTCCTAAGAAACTAGCAGGAACGAGAGAAATCAAAATAAAAAGCAAGTACAGAATTCAGAATTTTGCCTTTGCTTTGTTGAGCTTTCATCATGTTAGCAAGGATCTTTAAATCGTATTGATCCTTATTACAGTTAACAAAGTTCGCTATGAGTTAAGAAATGTGTGCGCAAAATTAAAGCGCGCAATTAGTTTGAGTAACATGCATTGGAATCAATGCATGCGGTTATAATTGTGTTAAAGAAACTTATACAATGGCCAGAAATTGAGCATATGCTAACTATAAGGGAAGCAATAACAAAACTACAATTCCAGAAAAGATTTGTGAAAAACGACGAAGTGACATAGGATCTAACCGATCGTTAGTTAGAAGTGGACTTCAAGAAGGGAAAAACTAAGTGCAAAACATCATATCATTATCGAGCATATGCTAGATGTACTGTGGGGGATCCTGGCCAGTAAGCAAACGGAACATACTCGTCGGCATGGTCTTCATGTGAATTTCGCCAATCGCCGTTGCAAGCATATTTACAATTCGATCATGTGCGACGGCCACCACCGATTGGTTGTTGATCTCAATGATACGATGTCCGACGCGAATTCCGCCTCGTTCAGCGATTCCACATAAAACAACACTTTCGCAGAACAGCTTCGCAAAAACTTCAAACAATGGTTGATGGATTTCCCCGCTTGCCAGTTATTTTTAATCCAAACCGCAGCAGAGTGAACGGAACAAGGTTAACCAGAAAAGAAAACGGACTGGACAGACCACGAACATTTCTTTGCAGTCGTAAATTTGATCCTAACGTCCTTTGTTTGTGGGATGTCAATTCTCTTCCATTTCTTTATAGTAACTACATCCTATAATTGTTATAACTTCTCTATATTACCGAACGTTTCCTATGCTAATAATGTGTGCTACCGACGACATTTAATTTCGCATTGTATTGCCATTGCTACTGTATTCACCTTCTTACTGTAGCCATGAAGTACACTTCAGTTGTTAGGTCAAGCTCTCCATCCAAAAAGTAGTATTAATCGCAATAACATGTCACAGTACTGTTATAATAATCAATATTAGATTCACCCTCATCTTTTGTACTATAAAACTGCTTCCGTAAATTGTCCTGAAATGGCCGCATACCGACTTCGTCATATGGTTATGCACCTTGCCTTCCGACCTAGGATCGGAGGACTCCACCCGTCTATCCGTCATCTATGCTTCTTGATCGTTGCACTGTGTGTATATGTAGTATCCTCAGCCATGTCTAGGTCGTCGTACTCTGTGCTCATTCACAGATCGTATGTCGGATTCGTCACTGAATTGTGGATGCATACCATCATCCTATCCCACTTCCGTCCGAGCAACCTTCGGAGTCAACAAAGTAGAATACCACTATTTCCAATTCATACCGTTTTAACACTACTGGAAAAGATACTTTGCCAGTGATAGTCGTCCTTGTTACTTTTTATATCAACCCTACCTGCGCATCACTTTAGACTTTATATTTTCCATACATAAGGTCTTGTTATCGATATGTCGTTATCATTGTTATTGTTGTTACATATAAACAGTTTGATTACCCAGATTTAAGACCTGGGTTTATAAGAAAACTGGCATGGCAAGAAACACTACACAAACAACCAACTTCACTATATTCTGAGTTTAAATAACTTGAAAGCACAAATCGAAACATTTGCTTACCTCGCAATAGTGAACAAATGACACCGTTTTGAACGGAGAATCCTAATTGATACTTGGTGTCCGGCCGTCGTATTCTCACCTCAACAACAGGTGGGGTGGATACAACAGTCAGTCGAACTGCCGTAGCTGTTCTAAAGCCAGTTACTCTCTGATCATGGAGTGAAAAATCGTCAAGAAAAACGCACTTCACATTTTTTATATTGGTTTGAGCTGCTGATAATGGAAGCCCAACTAGAGAAATCCCGTTGATATTGATGATTTGGTCACCAATATTTAGCTGGTTAGAGCGGGCCGCAGGTCCGGAAGGATTCATGTGGGCCAGCACCACTGTTGGAAGCATTGATCCCCAACCTGATTCAACCTGAACTAGAAGTAGTTAATCTCTTAACCACTAGAGATAAGTGTTGATTTCATTCATGCAAAACTTCTTACCACCACTATTCCTAAAGGCTCCCCATTCTTTTTCGGAACGACTACGTCTTTCTGCGTTTCTTTTCGTGCAAACATTTCTAGTTCATCGCCGAGAAGCTCTTGAGAGTTCAACACCTCCTTCAACACAATATCTTTGGAAAATGACAAAATTGAGATGCATTGAAAATTGATGTTCACAAGAAACCAAACCTGGTAGTCGATTTGTCTTAGATATGAAGGATCATCAATGCCATTTGCCCGTAGAAACTCAACGTACGCAACCTAGACAGCATGTACTTACAAGGATGAAAAATCACTTATGTGGCAAGCTCAGCACTAACCTGAAAAGCTTGTCCAATAGACTGTGCGATGAAAGACGCCTCATCGGATTCAAACACGTGGCATATTACTTTTGGTGTTTTCCGCACACCATCAACTCTGAAATCCACATATGATCATACATGGTATCTATCATTCGACTGAGATTATTTTTTGCAAAATATAACTTTAACAGATTGACGACCACGTGACAAGGAATGCAGCCATACCTATTCACTGGTTCACCAGCTTTAGATAATAAAAGTTAAAGTAAAATATCTTAGTTAAGAATAAATTTTAATCCTGATAAAAACCACTAAAACTTCCATATTTTTGTCAAAGAGGAACCACGAAAAGTTCATGTATAGAACTCTGCGGTTCTGGAAGTGATAAACTAGTTGGATGTAATTTTGAACTCGGCTTTGGTTTCTGAAGGTTGAATAGAAAGCTGCCAAGATGCTTGAAGTGGTAGTTAGTAGAAAAGAGGTCCAACAAGAATGATGGACGAAGCACAATTTCAGTGCACAGTTCGTTCAAACTTTGTAGCGTCGGAGGTGCGACATTTGGGCATCCGTTAAAGTGGAAAAACACCATTAAATTCCTAAGCATCCATTTATTGAACTTCCACGACATTTCCGTTCTCTTTACATGCTTCGAAACAGTGGAGATATCTATATTAATTCTTTCTACTAGTTTTAATATAATTGTGCGTGTATTTGCTTGCATAAGAACCTTCAAATAAATGGTGTCAAAAGCAAAAGAACTCCAACAACCTTTCTCAACTTCAAGGTCGAGTTCGCCACGACGAAACTTATGAAAATATTTCACTATGCATTTGGTAACACGTTCCTGACCTCATGCCTTAATAAATCCCAGCCGTTTGCGCTGCACTACTACCGATTTTGAATTTGTAAATGTAAACTTTTCGAAAATACTATTCATATTATGGTCCTGACTAAGATCCCATTTATCCTGCCTTTCATTTCCAACGAAATAAGCACGGCTATAAAGCGATGCTTAAAAAAAGTCCGGTTTAGAGAAGTTGGTAGCTGTGATTGAAACACCACCGAATATCCTAAAGTGCCAGCAAGTTCGTAAGCACTGATAATAAATAAAATTGCGTTATTTACCCTAACGGTACAAGACCTCTTGTGAGCCGTGTGAGGATGAAAATGTTGGCGAAACGCATAGACCACTATGTGTCCACATAAAAGAACACCTAGTCGGTAGAGTTATGTTAAACCAAATACTCCGCTAGGCGCGCATAGAACACAGAGATATAACGAAGAGGATTTTAAACTAGAAATCACCATTTTTGCACAGGAATCTAAAAATTCAGCGCGTAATATTCTTGAAGCATTCTGGATAAGCTTCAAAACTCCAAAAATGAACCGCAGGTAGAAATGCCTCATGACACGTGATCTCACATAACATCTCACTGATATTTTAACGTGGGAGGAGTCCATTACCCATGCGAACTTCATGCGGTTGGACTCCAGGTGGAATACTCAATGGAAAATTCGCAGAAAGCGGTGAGGGCGTATCGCGATTTCTGCTGAGGCTGTGGAGATGTTTGGCTAACTAAATTGCAACTAACTTGACAATTCGAAGTTTTGGAGAAGGCAAAATTCAGCGAAACATCAGCCTTTGTGGGTAAGTAAACACTGTGGTAATAACCTCGTGTGTGCTTATCAAGTGAACAGCGAATTACTCATACTACAATTTAATTACATCTAATTATATTAACAAAGAATTTGGTGCCGTTATCGTGTCCTATTCTACGTAAAACGGCTTCTTCATTTGCTTTCATTTTTGAAATACGAGCATCAACGAAAAATGCAACAAATATGTTTCATGAGCTCCGGAAAATCAAAACATCATCTTGGTAAAACAAGAGATTTTTCACCCTTTAGGCTAAAATTTGTAGATCGTAATAAATTCTATTACAATTTCAACCATAAGGATGCTGAGATAGGAGCAAACCGCGTAAATTCTGGTGCGCTTTGAACCCACCATGATTACCTTTTCGAGGTTCCAGGTACCACTCACTACGCCAACAAAAGCCTTTGCTTTGCCCTTCTCTCGGACAATTTTTAATTTAACGATGGTATCAGTAATCAGTCATCAACGGGATTGAGCACAAATCGGCAGTGAAGCACAGATACGAAGCGTATCTGTGGCTCCATGTTTTGCTTACATCTTAGCATACTAGTGGTTGCATTCAACATCATACCCTACCATAAAAAATAATAAACAGTAAACAAAAGTTGAAAAATTACAACAAATTTCAATTCGAGTTATGTTGGCTCAAAGTGAAACGTGACCGTAATTTTCGCACTCTGTGAGTGGAAATCAAACCACATCGAACCCAAGCGTCATTAAGTCAAATTCATGGCGCATCTTCAAGCAACTGAACAAAGGCAAACGTTCTAACTGTTGTAATTTTGTACGCTAGAAATGAAGAAAAAGGGTCGACGATAACTGACTGGTCACATTTCTCGTCGCTACTGCTAGCAGACATTCTTCGAGCCATCAATACTACCAAGTCACCGATGTCCGCAATGTAAGAAATAGTGCGCAGTGCGTGATCCATCAAGATGTCCTGGCAAATAAGATGTAACGTAAGAGTTTGGACGTCAACATAGAAAAATAAGAAGGAAAACAAAGGAACAATCGTGTATTATCATTTGCAATCATACTCAACTGCCCAATATAATCTAATACAGAGGACGAAAGAATACAAAGTCCACTTACCTGTCTCACATCGGTGTCCGAAATTCTCTGGAACAAAAACTGTCATGACAGTTCACAGCACAGGGGAATGGTAGACAAGGAAAACGAAACAAATATAATTAATGGCATATGTGGAATAAATTGGCGCGAATAAGGACAAAAAACAGCGCGATTACTAAAAAAAATATGTAATACCTGTAGGTCTGTATTAAGCACCATTATTTTCTCTGTTGAAATGAACAAATCAATCTCCGTGCTAGGTTGGATCTCCCCTTCAGGAGCCTGAAATTCCCTCATTCATTGATTGCCTTTTGCGGAATAAACATCACTTAATTTGACTTACTGAAAGCAAAATTCTTCAAGACACGAAAGTGCAAGTAGTACCTTAACCCTTCCAACAGCTTCTTGAGCTTGTGCCATTCTAGCCATTTTACTGCCTCTACTCTCGTACATCATTTGCGTTGAACCAAGATAACGAGCACGAAACAGTACTCCTTCAATCAAAACCGCAGGTTCATGGACCATTGCTAAAATAGAACATTAAGCAAAGAAAAAATGTGAAAGTTCTGATAGTCTAACAATGAAAGAAATTTAAAAACAAATTTCGATGAGGTTCACAAGTTATCAATCTATACAAGCCAATTTTGATATGGTGACACCGGTCGGACTTCTAACATGAGATAAGTAACCATATATCCTAGAGTTAGGGGGGCTCGATTTCGCGGCGAGATGCCCAGGACCATAGATTTCGGGGCAATTTTCACCTTTCTTGCATAAATGACGCGAACTGGAGTATTGGGAGCAACCAATGGGAACAATGCAACTTTAAAAAACCATAGTACTAACTGTTGCAAAATTAATGTTTTGGCAGTAAAACGGCGGTTTACCGTGAAATTCCTGTAATTTTGAAAGAACAATGCAGTATTAAGTAACTCCATTAGATTACAAGTAAAAGTGAATAGTTTACTAGCTATGGACTTTAAAGATGTGCATATGGTGCTACTTGCGCAACGAACTTTACAGAAGCTGTTCTAAAAATGCTTGGAAATATGAACTAATATGAGCTAGCACTCTGCTGTAAAGTGACCGGATACCTATACCTGTTTCGACTCATGCTATCTCTACGATTTATTCAAAAAATACTCTACAGAATAATGTTGCAATGTCCTTCAGATAGCAACAAGAATAAAACCTTTACGAGATAAAACACAACGTCAAACCAATGCAAACAATAAAATATGCGGGTAAATCAATCTCGATGCAGGCAGACCATGAGGAGCAACGAGAGAGAAGGCCAATGCTGGCATATCACTTACCCGTCGTAGTGCAATGGTAGTAGAGGATCGTATGTGATGAAAAAAGAAAACGTTCGTAAGTTAACCAAAGCTGGGCGAATATGGCGATATAATCATGAATGTTCGTGGAACCAATCAAAAACATTTTTTTACCTCGTTATTTCGATAGTAATATTGGAAATTCACGGGGCCCTTTGCGCAATTCCTATTTCTATTACACCTACGCACCTTCTTTGTTCCTCTTCTTGTCGTGATTTCCTGATGAAGGTGGAGTGTGAGAAGAATCACCAGTCCCTCCAAGGAGAAGGCGGTCAGTTTCCACTTCTTCACCATCAACAACGCCTTCTGATAAAACCGAAGAAGCGGCAGACGTCATGTTGTTTCCACTGCCAAATTCGTGCAAGCACTCCTAAGAATAAAAAGTAGACATTCATTCTAAATCATTTTTAATATATTGTAAAGGTACGTAGTTGTAAAACTAGGAACAATCGAGATGTAACAGAAGAAAACACCTGGTCTTTCCCTTCGCGCTGCATCCTCTTCAAATAAGAATCTCGAAGCACCCATATAGGCTCTTCGGAAGTCCCACTATCTTTATTATCATCCAGCCACCCAGCGTTTGAATGAGCAGACTGTAAAAAACACTTCTGTCACAAGCTATGATCATCTCATTATTAACCACAACTTACTAAATAAGCAAGCAAGTCTAATTAGCATTCCATATCCACCTGACTAGAACGCCGATTTACTGGTCTTGCCGGTGGTGGCGGTGGAGCAAGCGTCCCACAAGATGGCACACCAACGACTGTTTCAGATTCCGCTGGAGTGTCCGCTATTGACGTGATTGACTTATGAACAGATGAAGATGGTTCGCCTTCATGCTTTTTCTGAACGATTGATGGAGTCATCTGCTAAAAAAACAATGTCTCTAAGAGCTCTAGGATAAGTGGGTTGAATAATTGTCTCACGTCTTGATTAATGTTGGGACCACCGCTGTGAAATGGCGCAGAGAAAGGTACTTGCGATGAGCCGACAAAGGCTTGACCATGAGGAAAAGACTGATTAAGGGCGAATGGCTGGCTAATAGTGCCCGAAGCAATATCGTTATATTGCTGCGACGTTCCATGTGGTAGATCTGTCAACTGTAATGAGTCGAAGTATTGAGTTGAAACAACGCTTTCACTAGAATGAAGTAGTAAGTAGTTTAAAAAAGGAACCCAACATACTTGTTGAGGTGTTAATGTTACAGGTGTCGTTGTGCTATCATAAGCATGGTGATGAGACCTAACCGGTGTAGTCCCAGAATTAGGAAGATTAAATGATGATCTGAGCTGGTTCAAGCTTGGTTTACCAGCAGAAGTAGACGGTTGAACAATCTGAATGATGACACTGTGAAATAAACGAGGTATCAATTTCAACGTTAAACGATAGGTAGATAAAGTTTGGTGGATCCACACACAACCACATGTACAGCAACAAACAACTAAATGCGGGGGAGGGGGGTAAATGGTAAGGCTTCTAGGGGAAGACTGTAACAAATCCATTCTAATAAATATGCCTTTTTAAAAGAAGAAGAATAGTCGTGTTCCAAATGCATTACTCCTATAGTGAAGAAATTTCGGACACAATAACTCGCACCTACTGACCAAGGATGACAATTTTGTGCCGTGTTTCGTCCATCGATGCGCAATGAGAGCAGAGTAAACATCTTCACAGCCCTATTATTAGTCTATAGCAATCGCCACCAACATTATCGAGATAATTAAAATCGAGTTACCATATGTCGCATCGATGTCGACAGGAAAGAGTACTGCTACCATTAGAGAAAGCTAACACACCAGCAACTCAGTCACAATTACGACATACGTCCACATGCGGAAGAATTTCAGCAAGGACGGACAGACCTGAGAATCACCGGAGACAGACTTGGCAGCGGGTGCAAATGTAGCGTGTTCGTCTAAAGCTGATAAGGATGCATCCGAGGTGAGCTCAAGAGCGACGGACGCTGAACCGAACAATTCGGCCAATTCACGATCATCTATCTAAATCCAATGATGGAACTCAAGAGGTACGCGCTAAAGGTACTTCGACTCTAAATGAGACAGAAAAATGTTCAAGAACCGAAAGCTTCCTGACTCAATGTTTTCTTGCTTTAGTATTTCAAAAACTTTAGTTAGGTTTCTTCCTTTTATGTTACAGAAACGTATCGTAGCGTATCATACGAGCGAATAACTTCTTTCAGCATCAGACCGGTACTGCACAAATTGCAATGAGAATGCTATATTAAGAAGAGGAGAGTACCAGAGAAACTGAATCGATTATGTAATATATTGCTAACCAAAGAAATTGAAATAAATTGAATGGTTAACTGAAGGCTATTTGTGAAGACAATAGACTCTACGTAAAAATCGCAAGATTTAAACGAGCATAAATTGCGCGCTCTTAACGACTGAGCTCATTACAAATAGCAACTTGCCTTTTTGACGTTTTTATTTTGGGATCTACGGGTGATTTCCTTCTCGATTTCACTCATTTGTTTCCGAATTAGATTCGTTGTCTTTTCATCTTCTGTTGGTAGTGAGCTTTTCCTTTCCAATTTCGCCTTAGGTGACTTGTACGTCTCCTCTCCTTCACTTTTTGTTGACCCTTTCTCAAAAGATGACTCGATACCATTCGATTTACGCTGAATAATACCATATGTTAACAGTGTAAAGCATATTAGAAATACAGAACAAGTAAAGGTCTACGACACGAAGTATTCGTCTATTCAAAGGCAAGGCTCATTAAAAAACAGTAGGAGTACATATCTCCACTCTCTCGATTAAAGAAATTTAAGCGCCACGAATGCGAATTCTAAACTACAGAGAATGCAACAAAGCCGCACACCTTACCACCTCTGCTAGCAAATACCCTTATACAAATACCATCCTTAACAAATTATGCTTTGGATGTATCTTGGATTTTCAGCTATTTTTCATGAAATGCAAGCACTGAACCCATATAAATCACAATGTAAAAGCACTGGTACTGGAAAGGTTGGCAAGCTCAAGACCAATGAAAGCTTCTGTGATAAGAGTAGGTGTGCACCCAGAAGGGTAAACCAGAAATAAAGCATGCAGATACGCATGTCTTTTCTATGAAGAGACCAACAGACATTCCAAGCAGTTTATAAGAAATTAGTTCTAAGTGTGAAAAATCATCCTACAACTTAAAATTATTCTTTCAAAACTCAAATTTACGATTAAAATGAAAGATAGCCTTCAATGTTACCAAGGTTGTTCTTCAACGGCTAGCGATAAATTCTTGGCAAGAAAAACTCTCGAAAACTTGAAGACTTGACAACCTTATAGAACACGCATTCAGCTATGGTATGAATAATTTTCAGGAATGTTATCCGAATTCCGATAATTGTTTAAAATTAAAATTGCAAAAAAAAAGGAAAGCGGGCGACAAAATCGCACAGTGTTACACGAACTCTCAACTGTTCATCCACTCCAGTGTTCGAAATATGAGTCTCGATAGAAGACAAAACAAAAAGTACATTTTATGATCTCTAAAAAAAACCAAGAGTTTTATCACTGTAGAACAAAAGTTATATCATATTGGAAAACACTTGTCGCTCGCCTGTCACAGCTTTGATTTCAACAAAGTAAAGCTCACAATTAAATAAAGTACCTCTGCTTGTACTTAACAGACGCAACTATTTTCGGTCACCTAACATTAAGTGGCGCACGTGCAGCAGTGGCAGGAAACGCCCTGCAATACCCTTGGATCGATTCCCGCGCCTTTGGCCCACCGAGCCTTCCATCTCTCCGGGGTTGGCAAATTGGTACTAGACTTGTCTGGGAGCATAGCAGCACTGGCTCGATACATCGGTGTGCCACCGCGAGTCATTGTAAAGGCCAGATATGCATTCAATCACCTCAAACGATGCTAAATGAAGTCAAATGCATGGCTCACCCCTCAGGGATTGATCATCGCCTGGAACCTTTTTTCCTTATAGTAGAATAAAGACCATAAATTAAACATTTAAGTTTCATTCTCACTATTCCCACTACCTGACGTGCGTGTTGACCGAGGTGAGTATTACGAATCTTTAAACGATTCGAAATGATGAGGATTTTTCCACAACCGCTAATAATTTCTGACAGGTAGATATATAATTCTAAAATACCATTAAAAAAGTAATTCATGACGAAAGGCAAAGCAAGGGCTTCAGTGGTGCTATGGGTAACGTGTGAACCCGCGAAAAGGATAATCGCAGGTTCGAATCTGGCCAAGAAAAAATCCAAATTTTACAAATATCTCATCATGATAGTGGCTGTACTTCAAGAATTTTTAAAAAAATTCATTTTTCGAAACATAACGCAAGTGTGAAGCCAGGAACGCAAACCACGCATTCAAGGACTACAAGCTTCACAACTAATACCGCTAAATTTGAACCAATTGGGTAATCAAACATTGCCTCATTCTGCATACTTAGTGGATCGTTTAGTAACCAATTGTACCATTCTTTCAAGCATTTCTACAACAACTCGCTGAGAAAATCCTCTTCAATGAACACGTCACTTCCAAACTTTTAAGTTACCGGAGTAGATAAACGTGAGTGTTGTTGGCAAAAGAGTGAAGATTCAAATGGATTTTAGGTCGAGTGAAAAAATTGTGCTTGAACCTTCAGCATTAAAACGGATTTACTTCTGCACCGAGCAATTAATTCGTCTTGCCGCTTTAGTGTTATTACAGATCATAAGGACCAAAACTATAGTGGCAGTCAAAGTGAGAGCGAAAAATGGGTAAGGAACCCTTGAACCATTTAATAACAGAATTTGATTTTGCAAATTAAGAATAGAAAATGTACGAACCAGCCCATGTTCATCAGAATTACAATGGCTCTCAGGTACAACGTCGTTTCCAACTGAAACAAAGAATTCTCAAAAATGTACATATCACACCTTTTATATTAGTAAAAGGACTAATGCTGTAGAAAACTAAGGAATGTTAGATAATTCATAAAAGACTTGAGAAATGTATCTGCAGCAATTCTAATCCTACACAGACGACATTCCGCATAAGATTCACTATAACTTTTTTCCCTGTTGAAAACAAACCAGCTAACAACTAAGTGTACTGGAGCTAATTATGTAATAAGGATGCTTCCATGGCCACCATGATACTTACAAGGCACAAATAACTTTTCATGTATACTTCGGAATTTATGACTACGTGGACGTCTCGTGAATTTGCTAGGGAGGAAAAGCGATATCCAGAGGATGATGCTACTTCTTCAATGAGACACTAGATATATGGAAACGACAATGGAAAGCTCTTCGAGTCTATGAATTATTTTCGCTGTAATTCAGTCATTATTCATATGACTTATGCCCCTTAACGAAACCACGTCATCACTACACGGAACATTTTTTCTGAATGGGAGATAGGGAGTGGTGTGGTGAGCCAATCATAAATAGTTAACTACTAACAGATTAGTTCCATTCAGAAATCTCAATAAAATTATATCACCTCGTTACGAATTAGAAATTTAGCTTTGCGTGTTGCCCTCGTTATAACCTAATTTGATTTGCCGAAGCAATGCCATGCATAAGGGATGATACCGCACGCTAAATTAACCCGCAAAGCTGTCAGACGAAAACAATCAACGAATACGAAAAGGAATGGATGTTAGTGCAAATACAGGCATTTAAGGATTAAATGAAAGCCATAAAACGCATTTGCAGTAATCGGAAAAGCCAGTTAACTAAAAACCCTTCACTAATTTGTCGCACCAAAGTGGGTGAGCATAGATTCCTAGGAGGTATCGAACAACGATGCACAGCGTGCATCGATCTTCCATTACGGGAGGAAGTTCGACATCTTCCATCCGAAATCACAACTTTCAGTATATCCACTAAATAGCATACTACTGCGAGCGACCAGCGACAACGCTATCAATCTCTTGAGCGCAAATCGAAAAGGTAATGCAGTTTCTTCGTTCCTAATCGTATTAGTCAATGTTGGGACGAATTAATAACATATTGTAAGCTCACAATTCTTACACTTAAGAGTGTATAAAAAAAGAGACCAAGAATAATTAAAGCATATACCTCTTTCCGCTCCTGAAAAGCTTCTAGCCGGAGAGTCTGACTGGGGTGAAGTCAAAGTCGGTGCAACTAACTGAAAGTTTTATTTCGTCCTCCATCAAATAAATTTCATAGATTAGTCTTCTGAGTCCTCCTAACGATCTACCGCCTCATCGTGGATGGGAGGTGTTCCTGGGTGTCGGACTGCGATGTACAGCGGGGAGATTCGTTTCCCCGGCGAGGTTTCCCAAGCTGAGGAGGGCGGCGTTTCCATCAGGAAGCCCAGCTAAGAGTAAACCGATACCACGATCCACCACCGTCCTGGAATCAAAGTCGCATGGTGGCAAATTTCGCTCTGATCCACAAGGGCCGCGACTGCCTGTAGTGATGAAGACCTAGAGCGGACTTTGGCCAGGCTGACCTCTGGATTACAGGGAATCACAATAGCTTAACCAGCAAATCTCCGAAAAATAGTGATTATGCTGGGGCCCGCACAACCAGTGAGGTCGAGCCGTTGAAGTAAATATCAAGTAAGTAAGTTTCCTGAGTAATAAATAATTCGTACAAATATATCAGTTAAAAATCGCTACTGTTTTAGAATAAAACTATTTTCTAATGAACCTATGTGTACTTTAATATAGATCTGACCTCTCGCTCCGACGATGTGTAACTAAGATGCAACTCCTGAAGCCCATTCACAGCCTCACCAACATTGTCCGATTGAGAAGCCTTAAAAGCAAGGTACGAAACGAGGTCACGAAGGTTCGATGTTAAAGAATATGAATTTTTTGAACACATAGTGTCCGACGCTCGAATTCGCGCGACCGCTACATGGATGACTCATGATATCGTGTCAGTCACGGACTTGCTGGTTTTTCGAAAAAAAAAAGGCGATTTCTTGATAACTAGAGGTTTGGAGGTGACTGAATGCATATCTGGTCTTTAAAATAACTCGCGGTGGCGTACCGATGCATCACGTTCGTGCTGCTGTCCTCCCAGACAAGTCTGGTACCAATTTGCCGAGCCCACATGGGTGGACGGCTTGGTGGGTCACCGGAGCAGGAATCGATCCCTTGTGTAATGCAGGGCGCCTGCGACCACTGCGCTACACAGCTTCATGCAGAATACGCTACACGCACTGCTGACTGATCAGCGCTGAGAGCTTTATCTTTTATTATTAGAGGGTTCGAAGGATCAAGAACACTTATGCAAGAGGCCTTCCTCCATTGCTCCAGTATCGATTTCGGTACCTTTTATAACCGTCCCCTATTCCATACGATAAGCATGACCCTTCAGAGTGATTGCAATGGAATAACTGTCAGTCACCACTCAACTTACTGGTCAATGAACTCGTCCAAAAAAACCTTTTCGTTGAATTTTTAAATGTATAAGACGTTTTGATGGGCCATGGCCATTATATATAAATATATGTGTACACACACACATATATATACATATATGTCAGATGAATTATCGACTGAGTGCAAAAAGTAAGGTAAAAAGCTTTTGCGGAGCAAAGTCAATCACTGGAAAAGAAATGGATGCTGAAATCACTGGATGCTATCACTTCCACCAAGACCCATACAGTGTATGTCAGCTACGTTTTAACATAGGTATACCAACATTACAACAGGATATCTCTACAAAGAACTCATTTCTGTATAAAACCTATTTAATGCAAAGAAGTAAAAAAAAAAGGTTAAGCACTAGCGCACCAATTTTCAACAAATATCTCTGCGATTCCAAGGTGTTCTGCGGTGTCTTCAAGAAAAAGGATCATGCTACAAGTTCCAAAACGCTATTTAAAAGTCGATACCTTCATGGATTGTTAAGTTAATTACTATTTAGAAATTTAAATGAAAACCAGTGCCAATCATAGCTGTAGGATTACCTGGCTACCAGGTCGTGCCAATGCAGCTCCAAAAGGCATCGGGAACGCCATGTTCATGCCATACTGATTAGCTGACATCATATAAGTGAAATACTGCTGCATCATTTCCTGATACTGGGCTGGAGAGAAGAAAAATGCAGGCATAGTTGCGTTCACACCAACTGGGGGCGCAGCTGGACCATCAGCTGCCATCCCTTGCTGAGGCATGAACGGCGACATGAACGGATTTGCGAAGAACGGCATGTCTGAAGTTGCATCAGATCACTACTAAAACATTTAGAAAGTCCCATTCCTTTCCAGTTATACTTTTTAAAGCCTATGGAATCGGTCTTTTAACGTGATCCCTTCAAAACAGCTTAGGAATTAATTCACTGTTCTGCAACTCTATTTCAATGCTGGACATTCAATATTTCTTATTCGTGGAAGAGTGAATAATGGTCATGAATTCCTAGCTGAGTAACGGTGGGGGCAATCCTTTTCAATTCACTCCCTTTCAACGGAATCTTCACGCGATTCTCCCGCGGAGAAACCATAAGAAATGGATAAAAATCTTCTAAAGAATAGATATCTTTTGTGTTTCAGCACAAACAACTTGAAATTACAAATTGATTCCTTATAAGTAATAATAGGAAGTAAACATATGGAAAGCTTCTACAAGAAGGAATGAAATGAACACCGGAAGCAGTATTCTAATATCCCGTATGAAACATTACCTTCCAGATGTTCACTTAGGGATATTCCACTATACAGATCACTTCACATTGAGACCTGTCCAGAAAATAAGGCAGACAGAGCATGGAAAGAAAGAAGAAGAAGAAGAACGCGTACGAAATTGCATCGAAAGAGCTTGCTCAGGTACTGCACTGGCATTCGCAGGACACGGGGTCGTCGTCGTCGTCGTCGTCGTCGTCGTGTGCATCCCAGACGGGTTCTCCGGCGACGTGGCACCCATCGTGGGCATCTTCTCCATCATCCTGAAACGGACCCAAGTGAATTCGAAGGTCACAGAGGTGCCTGGACCAGGTGAGTGGAGAAGGGGCGCATCTGGCGGTTCGCGACCCCGCCCTCTGCCGTCGCCGCTGCCGCGATCGATTCGCGCCGCTGCCGCTCTCGTTCTCTGCGCCGTCCCGGACGGCGATCGCTAGCGGATTTCCGCCGACGCGTATCATTGCAGGTTTTTCTTCCCCACACATTTACTAGACTTCGTCTAGTGCCCTTGTAAGCTTTCGGGAAGTTAAGCGACCTTAATGAATGGCATCCGTTGCTGTTTGTAGGTGCGCTTGTTTCAAATTTAGGAGGCGCTATCTTTTTCTGGAGCGTGCGTTTTGAAATCCTTGTGCTGAGTCCGTTCACCCCACGATAAATGTAGGTCCAACGAGATATTTGTCTTCTTTTCTTCTAACATTACACGTATCATTTAGCAATGGGTTTGGATTATTTTGGCCCATGTCTATGTTATTGATCGAGAAACCGTCCAAAAGTGAATTAAGGTGGACAAGTGAATGAGAAATTATGAAATTCCCCCACAGAACCTTTGTCTGACAGAATTTATAACTTATTGTTCTTTTTTCCGGAATTTCTATGAGGTTCATGTGGGAAGATTCTGCTCAAAAGCTTGTTTTGTTGTGGGTGCAGAGGAGCTTTCTCGCGTTCCTTAGTCTTTCCAATGTATTTTGTACCTCTTGTAAGTAGAAAAAAGTAAAAATTATCAATATATGAATCAAAACAACCACTATGTAGTGAAAATAAAGCTATTATTATTAAATTAATGAAAGGGATTATGCCGATGCTTATGGAAAGTTGATCTTTTCAATCAAAAAAGGGAGGGAATTTTAGGTGTTTCGTTACCTGCATTCTATGACGTCATTGTCGCCAAATCTTTTTTGAATTCGTGGGAAAATCCTTTGTATTTCCCGGTATTATTGATTGGTCGAGGTCACTGCTTAGTGGTCATAACCTTTTCGTTATTTTCAGAACCTACGGTTGTTGAACCACTAGTGGCAATATTGGAGTCATTGTTGATTTGTCCAGTAATTCGTCACAAACATATTTGATTCAGGTTTAAGTGTAAGTTTTACTATTACATTAAATCGAGTGGACTGACTTTCCTCCGCAGTCGATTAACTTTTTCTCGAAAGTGTAATTTCAACCCTTCATTTTGTTCTACCACGCCTATTTTGCTCTTTGATTTAGAGGGCTGTTCGAAGAATATCCACAGTTAGATCTGGAGCACTTGGAGCTAACATAACCCTCTAACGATGGCTTCGGGTGACCATGTCGCCATGACCATGTTGGCGATGGCCGAAACTCTTCGTCAACTTCAACCACCAAAGGTGAAAATGGCCATCAAATGTGCTAAGGTATACCACAACTCTCCTGTAGGCTTACACATGTTTAAAAAACATTTGTACCTCTCACTCTGCCTTATGTTTTAGGGTGCCTTAACGCTTTCTCTTTCTGTAGAAATGACTGCACATGTGAGATTTCAGTTAGGGAAGCTTTATTTCTTCTACACTGAAAATCTCGATCTCGCATTACAATGTCTGGAATCGGCGGTGAGTATTGCTCAGTTCGAATGCGGTCCTCTCTACTTGGAATGTTTTAGTACGAAATAATGACGAGAATGGGCGAATACTTCACCCAGCCGCGTCTTGAAGCACTAACGTTGATTTGTGAAGCGCTAATCCACGGTGAGATTCAAGGAAAGAAATGAAATCTTAATGTTGCCATTAACTGTTGGAAAATACAAGTTTAGGCCCACCAAGTACTGCCAACAACAACCGTGTACTTGCGCTGATACGCGCAGAACTTAACAATGCGAAGTTGTTTCCATTAATTTATGCGAAGATGTTGCTTTTCTACATCGTAAGTCTTAGTTTATATCTTGAAATTCTCAGATATCCTGCGAGCATCGTGGCTTCGCGCAGTGGGGCGTTATTGTCGTGCTCATAGTCTTATATTGGTTCTTTGTTCAAGACCAGACAGCCTTTATATGCCACCACACTTATTGTTGTCTCATTCAAATTTGTTGTTTTAGGAGGTGAACACAATTGAGGGTCGTGCTGACGATGCATTAGAAGCCTGTCAGATAGCTATACAACATTGCGACGATCCTGTTGTGAATCTTTATTTTCGCCTCACAAGGAATATGGTAAAAAAATCATGCGATGAATGCAATCACAATGGGACTAGGATATTTGCAAAACTCGCAACCCCAGGCCAACTTCAAATTCGCGATTACGCTTTTCGGATGTTCGCGTGTTACCCACTGCGCCACCTAGACCCTTGCTTTGCCTTTCTCTCAGTCAGTTCTTTACCGTAACGGTTCTATCAGCCATCACTCGTCAACTGGAATGGTCTGGGGAGCACAAACCGGCATTCAGTCCAGTTAAAATGAAGCTGCACTTGAAAACACGATGTTTTAACTCTTACTACTTGTCCTTAAGACCGATTTGTACTGTGCTCCCCAGGCGATTCGCGATAACGAGCGATTCCCAAAAACACCGTTAAAGTTTAAAAAAACTGGCTAAGAGAAAACCAAAGCAGAGGCATCGGTGGTGCAGTGGATAACACGCGAACACATGGAAACGGTAATCACAAGTTTGAAGCTGGTCTAAGGTTCCGAGCTTCCCAAATATCTTAGCATCGTTGTTGTTGCATTTCACATATAACTTGCCATGAATAAATCACCTGTAGTCCCGCTGAAGATCGAGTGACTCGAGCGGGCGCCAGTTAATCTTCCACTTTTCCCTGTGGCGTGCAAGAGTAGCCCAGTGGGTTCTGCTCACTCTAGGGACTCGTCGGGCATAGTATCTTTCTTCTAGGCTCTTCGTGAAGAACTCTGACCATCGGGTCGGTGGTCTTCCTGCAGTACGTTTGACATCCCGATCCAGTAACTAATGGTTCCTGACCATCGGTTGTCATTCATACGCATTACGTCTCCGGCCAACCTTATTTTCGGCTGCTCGGCGCACAGAAGGGCATCCTTGATTATTGATCGCTGACGCAGGTCGGAGCATCGGACCCCTTCTATAGCGTGTGTGACACGGGATGCTCCCAACATCGTCTTTTCGACTGCACGTTCGACAATAGTGAGTGATCGTTCGTCCTGCGTACGCAGCGACCAAGTCTGACGCATACGTTTGGGCAAGAAGTAGCGCTGAGTCGAGAAGCTGGGCAAGGAGTCGGGTGTTCTTTGTTCTCTTCACTACTTCCTCGATACTCTTGAAAGCTCCCCAAGCCGCTCGTTTCCTTCTGCTCATCTCTGGAGCTAGGTCGTTCATTATATTGATTTCCCGACCTAGATATAACTGGAGCATTCAGAGACATTCGTTCCATTGAGCTTGAATGGGGCATACGAAACCAATTCGTTCCACATGAACATCGTTTTTGTGAGATTTAGTCGAAGACCAATCTTTCCACAGGCTTTATCAAAGTCATCAAGCATACGTTCCGTTTGGCTAATGTTTGGTGTTATAAGGACGATGTCATCACCAAAGCGAAGAGGGTGTAACTGCCGACCGTCGATTTTCACTCCCATATTATCCCATTCCAATGTTCGCATGACGTTCGGGAGGGTGGCCATAAATAATTTGGGCGAGATGGTATCGACTTTCCTAACTCCTCTTTTGACGTCAATGTTAATATCGTAGAATGGTGATACCTTGGTTGTGAAATTTTTGTACAGCTCACGAAGAATCTTTACGTACTGAGTAAGGACTCCCTGACAATCAAGGGCTTCCCAGACTGCTTCCAGCTCAACTCAATCAAAACCTGTAAATCGATGAAAGTGAGACAGAGCGGTCTTTTGTACTCTCGCGGTACTTCAATGAGCCGTGTTATCGTGTGGATGTGGTCCATCGTACTAAATCCTTTTCGAAACCCTGCTTGCTCGCATGGCTGTCCTTCGCCCAATGTTCTGTTAATCCTGTTTAGGATGACTCGAGTGAAAAGTTTGTAGACGACAGGCAGCGAGCAAATTGGGCGGTAGTTGGCTATATCGTATAGGTCACCCTTCTTGAACAATAACACGGTTTTGCTTGTCTTCCACTGAATAGGGACCTTGCATTCGGACAGGTAGTGTGCGAAGACTCGAGCCAGTGTGTTTACGAGGATTGGCGGAAGGTTCTTCAGGTGTTCTGGTCTTATCCTGTCCGGACTTGGTGCTGTTCGATTTTTCACCGGCGAGATGGCATGTCGGATTTCGGAAGGGAGGACCGGTGGTGCCACATATCCACCCTCCTTTATTTCATATGACGGATGGCGGAAGTAGTTATCGAAGAGATCTGAGTAGTGTTCGTGAATGATTTTCTCCACTGCATTTCTGGACGCTGTAACTGTTCGGTCTGGGCGTCGGAGTGCAATCATCTTGGTCTTGTAATTGGCGAAGGTTCGGTGAGCTTTGAGAATGCTCTTCCCAGCCTTTGCAGCTTCGACAATTACTGCTGCTGTTCTCTATTTAAGATCTTTTATCGCGTGCCCGCATTGTTTTGCAAGTTCGGACTTTAGTTCGTGGTTGGTTGCAGCTCGTCCGATTCCACGCTGGCGTATCAGCTCGAGGGTTTCTGGGGACAGACGTCTCTTGGTGAATTTCGAACACTCAGCTTTCATAGCACTAACGTGAAGATGTTGCATGAGCTGGTCGTATTCTTTGTCGATGTTATCGACAACTGCATCTTCCCAACAACTGACTACTGAGTTGAATAGGACCCAGTTTACGGTGGTTCTGGTACTTCGGTTTTTGAATTTAGCGGCTTTTTCTCCTCTCCACGAGAAATAGAATCTTGCACGAAGGAGATGGTGGTCTAATCCCGTGTAGAATTTTGGGATAACAGCGACATCGGTTAGCCAAAACCTCTTTACTATGATGTGGTTTATCTCGTCATGGCACTCTCCATTGGGAGACTCCCAAGTCATTCGTTGAAGGTGGGGCGTCTGGAATTGCGAGTTGCCATGGACGGTCTTGGTCGCCATCGTAAACTCAAACAACCGCCCACCGTGTTCGTTCCATTCTAATTCGTGGGTCCCAATGTGACGTTCTTCTTGGTCCAGTTTCGAAGTTGAAATCTTCAATAATGACCTTGAAGAATGTATGGTCTTCTCTGTAGAACTTCTCCAAGTCCATGTAAAGCGCTTCGACTTCTTCGTCATAGTTTGATGTCGGCGCGTAAACGACGAAGATTGTAATAGCCGGTATTGATCCACATCTTTTTAATCGTAATCGTCCGATTCGGGTTGTAGGCTGTTCGAATGAATCGATGTTAGGCAGTAAGTGCAAGGTTGAGAACCATTCGATGAGTATTTATTTTTGTTGAAAAATTTTTTATATCAGTCTGTTGTAGTTGTATAGAAAACCAATATTGTTTTATATCATCTTATTTTAGGTTTCTGCTCGTGTGTCGGGTACTTTGTGTGATGAATCAGAAACGGTCATTATTGGGCAGTTAGTAAACAGATTGGATCAATCTTCGCCGTCCACAGCGAATTTGAAGCTGTTCTACATCTGCACTCTGTTGGCCTTTATGCTTTCAGATGGGAAGGTTTGTTGTAAAATTGGATATTTCAAAAATTATTGGACTGTTCTGTTTTCGAAATACCAACTGTGTCACCTATATCATATACGTGTACCAGACTCCGATGAGTTCTCTTAATGTCAGAGCTGCACAACGGGTTCCGCTTAGACTTGTTGAACTGTCTAGGATTTTATTACTCGAGTGGTTGATCTCGTTTTGGCTGAGGCTATCAAGAAGTTCCCTTTGAATGGTCCCAATGAAAATTTAAAAAAATGTGACATCGGACATCGACTTTAGTCTTATTCACGTACTTTTGCGACACTGACGACGGAGACGAACGGAGTCCATTATACTTACGTACCTGACGAATGTGAGGTGTTGAGATACAGACGTGGCTTATGCTGGATATAACTCTTTGGTACCAGGCTTGGTAATTTCAAACCGTCAAAAATGCGTGCGCATTAAAATTCCCATCCAGTATTTGTTTTTCACAGCGTAATGCAGTGAAATTGTGGATACTGACGTCAATAAGCAAACTTCAAGTTATCTTGGTGTGAGATGGCTTTATTAGTCGAGTTTGAAGATGCCAAAATAGTAACCGCTTTCAGTTTGAAGCAGTCTACATTTTTGAAATGAAAAGCATTAGAATATACAGATCTTTCTCTCTCTTCCTCAATTTAATTCCAACCAAATGGAATTATGACTTCACGAAGCCCATGCCATATATTTCGCTCACCTTATTGCTTCGAGGCTTATATTTCGAAGGGGAAAGCAAATGAGCAAGCGGGATTTCATCAAGCAGGTTGTGGTAGTGTTCCTCACTATATCTTCTATGTTTAAACCTGCCGTTTATTCGTTGTAAATTTACGGACTTCATTTCGTCATTATTTCTTGGAAGTTTGAATTCTTAACATATTTTGAAAGGGTACTGTACAACATTTATACATGGTATTAGTGCGGCAAGGTAAAGTCTCTTCTATAAATTACTGAACTCATGCATTACTGTAGCGATTGAGCAATTATCGTCGACTATCGAAAACCAGATTGAGTTTTAAGTGTTGAATTCGGTGCTGTCAGCTGTTCTTTGTATTCAGTTGTGAAAATCCTGTTAAACATATGTGTATCATGTCATCTGAGCTTAGGCCCCACCAGTATCTATTTGTTCAGTGCATAGAATTGGACCTAGGAATAGTTTTGCGTTCCAACTAATTGGTTTAATACGTTAATAATAGCATTGGTTATTAATTGACAATGATAATAGTGACGCTTTCGTTCGCCACAATACGTAGTTTTCAGTGTTTGGACTATGAGATGAAGCATCTCTTACCGCCAAATGCAGATCGTATTGAAATCGATGTGCGTTTTGCCTTCTCATTAGTAGTAATTTGAATGTTACTTTGCCATTAAAAAGGATGGAATCGCCGAAGGTCTCGTATACTTGTACTTGTGGAGCAGGGTTATCTTATCCTCATCTGTAGTGCTCTTGCCAGCACAGATACCTTTGCGACCTAGCTGGCAACGTTCTCTGTGACAAGACCAATATATTTGTGAGGAAAATAACTCTTCTACATTATTAAATATAAAGTGCTATTTTGTTAGAACCCTGTATCTGTGTTAGGGAAGCTATTGATTTAACATAGAAGATGTTACAAAAGAAATTTGCGTAGCAAAAGGGATATTAGTGAATGTGTTGCACTGATATCAATGCACAAGTTCGTTATTCGGCGGCGTTTAATTGTCTACAATTGTTGCTTATAGGGGTTTGTCCTGCGCATTTCCAAAGCGATAATCACCACATTTCTTTCCACAGCTGACTTCTGATAAAGTTTGGTAGTCATATTACCGAATGTGAAGGAAGACTGGATTAGCTTCTCTTGGCGCCGTTGTGGGCAAAACAGTCCCGCTGTAGCACATGCTTTCCTGTCATCGCAATCAAGTTTAAATTTTTTCTACGTACATAGGACAAAGGGTTCTGTTTGTTGGATTCAGTGGTCTCCTATCATATTTTTGTTGAAAGATAAAGAGTAGGACACCTAGCGTTTATCAGTTCCATCATTCCGTCCACTCTCAAGAATTGTATACGTGGTTAAATACACATTAGGTCAGGACAGTGTCTCATGGGATCCCACAGGTGGATCAAAACAGCATTTTCATCCTGTCCGACGACTCTATTACCAGTTTCTCGAGCTCTAAAAGATTTATTTGACTAGAGCGTATGCTTGATTCTAGTGAAATTCCAACCATTGTATTACATGTAGTTGCGTCTTTGCTTTTGTTTCGTTCAGCGCTAGCTTAAAATTTCTATTTTTTTAGGACCTGGGAAACCACTTCAGTTGATTATGCGCTACAAAAATGCGATATATATATACATATGTGCATATTCATATATATTTATGTAACGTGATATCAAATTAAGTTTCTCTTCGGTGCTGTATACTTTGAGCTCTTTTTTTATATTGCAATTTCCTAGTGATACTCTGAATGATAGTTCCATCATATTTTAGACAAGATCCTCTCGTCAACATCTACGTACTTTACAGTCTGAGGTGCAAACACTGAGCAAAGACGGCACAAGTGTTCAGTTAGGAATACGGTAAGTGTAATACAACCACAACGTTGTGAGATATTTGCAAAACTCTGGACCGCAGGTGTCTATGGTGGGGAACGAACGCGCTATTGTCCTTTCCGGGGAGTAACGCGTTCACCACCACACCATGCGGGTCTTTCGTTTCGCCTGTCTCTCGGCTAGTTCTATCGATCTTTGCCACAGCAATCACCCGTCAGCGGGATTGATCTATGGCGCCCAAATCGGTACAGAACCCAGTTAAGCTGTGGCTGTAGTTGAAATCACAATGTTATAACTTTTTATTTTCTGCCTACTATAATTTCGCGGCAGGGTGCTAAGCGTAATACAACCACAACGTTGCTGAGATATTTGCAAAACTCTGGACCGCAGGTGTCTATGGTGGAGAACGAACGCTCTATTGTCCTTTCCGGGGAGTAACGCGTTCACCACCACACCATGAGGGTCCTTTGTTTTGCCTGTCTCAGCTATTTCTATCGATCTTTGCCGGGATTGATCTAGGGCGCCCAAATCGCTGACGGGTGATTGCTGTGGCAAAGATCGATAGAAATAGCTGAGAGACAGGCAAAACAAAGGACCCGCATGGTGTAGTGGTGAACACGTTACTCCCCGGAAAGGACAATGGCGCGTTCGTTCTCCACCATAGACACCTGCGGTCCAGAGTTTTGCAAATATCTCAGCAACGTTGTGGTTGTATTACGCTTAGTACCCTGCTGCGAAATTATAGTAGGCAGAAAATAAAAAGGTATAACAATACAGTAAGCATTTTGATATTCATTGAACGTTAGTTATGAAATCACGTAGATATAGATAGCTATGAGTCGTTTTCGAGAAATGTATCCTAGGTGGATGGATACTGTGCCACTGACGGTGTTTGCCTGTTTGATGACTATCGTAAACTCTGCACTTCAATGCAATTATGAACGAGCAGCAAAATATTACACAATCGCCGTGCGTCACATACATGACTATAACGCAAGGGTTAGTGAACTATCATTTCCAGTCCTTCACTATGGCCAAACGAAAATTGTCTCTAGGCTTCAAGAAATCCGTGTGAGTACGGTGTCCTGCGAAGTGTGCAACGAATGCGAATGGCGCTGAACGAGATGATGGCTCAATGCAACATCATGGCGTGTCATCCGAGCATGGCAGTAGATAATGTCTGTAATTACAGTTTAACACATGCGACACAACACCTTGTTTCTTTTGGAAGCCTCGTGGAACAGCGCATAATTTACCATTCTGGAGGATTTGGTAGATGTGTTGAAGAAAAGCTATATCGTTCTATAGATTTGCATGAATGTAGTTCCTGTAATATGTTTGTTTGAACTGCTAAAAGTTGAATTTTTTAAAACGAATTACCCCATGTTGAAATCAAATGATCAAACCGTATGTTAGGTAACTACTGGATGCTGATTCTGTAATTTACAAAGTGAGAGCTGTTTTCCAGATCCGCGATATGGTGCAGTATAGCCAGCGATATGGAATGGCTTTATTCGATGAGTTCGGACCTGCGATTCAGTCACTGCTGGTATGAACTCTCCTGTTTTATCAGTTGTAGTTTTGCTAACCAGATTTAATTGCTATTCGCAGGGCCATTATTGTTCTTATCTCCGTGAGCCAGAAGCTGCAGAGAAACATTTTCTTGCAGCAACGAAGGTACGTGTTTCGAATTTTTCACTATTTGAAATTTTCTTTCTTCCTAGCAGTTTCATGTTATTTTATGGTTTTTTTTGTCACTCGTTCGTCATTCTCTTAAAACGTAGTCAACGTTCTTCTGTTGTTTCACTTTTATTTCGATTTTTTTCAGTTTAAATCGTGCAAGGATAAAAATATATGGGTAATGACACATGTAAATCTTGCTATAACATATCTTGCTCAGTGTAAACACGCAGAATTCTACGAAATTGCAGATCAGTATGTTTTCCTTTAAGTTTTCGTTACATTCCTTTTATAATATTAGCTTAGTACTTCCTGGAATTTAAGATTGACACCGAATCGGATAGCTAACTGCTCGCTGATTGTTAGAAACAATGCGCAGTTTCTGCATGCTTTTCATGCTTATCTGCTTAACAAGGTACATGAATGCAGGTTAGTTAACTAACCCTAGTTTTTGACGAAAAGGCTGTACGATTTCGCATAGTTTTGCTCAGTCAAGTTTCAACAGACAAGCGTAGAGAATTTGGTCAATGTCTTCAGAACTTTAATAGCAGAATGTATGGAAACGGCGAAGGCAGAGGACTTGTTTCGACTCTACGGCTTGTCTATATTGCTATTTTCGATCGTTCAACCGGTTGAAGCTGAGGTATTGCCGAAATTAGAGGCGTAAGGAAAAAGCACTGCGTTTTTTAAAGCTTAGACTTGTATATGAAGTTTCTTTGACTGCATATGTTGACGTTAATTTTTGCAATTTCTATTGAAATTCCAGGCAATAGAAAGAATAATTCTTCCCACCCTTGATTGGAGTAAAAAGGGACATGATCATTCATTACATTGCTGGAGCAACAACACTATTGCCAGTTTGGTTGTTGTTTGTATAGATTGCTTCTAACACTTTTTTATTAATGCACGTATTTAAGGATTATTAGTCTCACATGGCATGGATGGTAGCGCCTATCTGGAGGCAGCACGCAAGGAGATGGCTCTTCTTGATGAAGGCGTGATTCGAGCTGAACATCGAACGAATCCCAGTGCTTCTTTAATTCAGGTAAGTACTGTTATTGCTTTTGACATTGTTTGTAGCGAAAACCTGGTTGTTTAGTGGTTCGATGGTGATCCTCTGGCCTATCTTCCAAAGGATGAGTGACTGTTCCTAGCACTCTCTCGACTACGCATAACTTCGTTTTTTTTGCAGAATAGACGATACCTAATTTTTCGATGTGCTCACTGTGACGCCTATCGATGTCACAGCGGTCACTCCGGCAAAATCGTTATGGCACCAGGTGTCATGCGTTATTTGTAGTCGTATTCCCAGAGATCTCATACATCTGTTATTATAAAAGGTTTCGTTTATTATTCTTCCTATTTTTTCAAGAAATTACTGGCCATTTGGTGGTTGATATAATTATGTTTCTAAAGTATTCCATATGTTAGACAACTTTATATTTGTCTTATGTTTCATCTTGTGATATTAAGGTATTATTATATTTCATGCATTTCTATACACCGGTTGTAACGTAATTTTTGTAATATTCTTCAGTGTTAAATTTGACCACCTGCCGTGCCATGTAAGATCACTCTCATAAAAATGATAACCTTAAGTGGTCTTCGCTTAAGGCATAAAATTATGAACTGTGTGATTATGCTCCATGTGGAGGTGAAAGTACGGATTCTGCCTCATCTCATTTCATGTCTTTCATCGATCTCATACGCCTGGAACTGGCTATGTTTTCCTGATTTTTTTGTAAATAATATTACTGCTGGAATAAATTCACAGCAATACTTGTCTACTTCCGAGAGGTGGTTTTTGTCTAAGAGCATGTTTCCTACTTTTTGATATGACTCCAATTGCTGCATAAACAGTGCAGTAGTACTAATTGCACATCTTAAATCTCCACGTCCTATCAGTTCGATGAGTCAGTTTGTAGTGACTGGTTGTTTGAATTATGAACTTTAGATTAAGGTTTCATATGAAAACCGCTAGTTCTTATTTTATACTTTGGAGACTTTTTGTCTTCAGGGAAGGGAAGGTTCTTGTGTGTTGGTTTCCGTTAAGCAGGTGGAGAGCTCCATCGTCGAAATTTCTCGTATATCTAGATACCCAGATTTTTCGTAGTAATGTGTTAAATAAGGTTAATTAATAGAAAATTTTCTATGAAGACAGATTTTTCAGAACTCTTTGAAATTAAGCGCTTTTTATTTAAAATACCCACCACTTGGATGTACAGGCCATCGTCCGTGTGATAGATGATGTTCACCGGGACTTAACAGGAACTTATGGTATGTATGTTTATTTGGATCACTTAAAAATCAAACTGGAAGATTATTAATGCAATGAGAAACGAAATTTTTATGGCAAGCACGGCGGCTCCCGGCATTAACGAATGCATTTGGAGACACCACGACATCATGTTGCTAAGATCCCACCTATGCCGTCGTTTCGGTGCTTGTGATGGAGGCCTTGATGAAGAAAGCGAGAAAAGATTCATGGAATCCGGAGAATCATAGTTTCATTGTATTACAGTGAGAGATTTGGTACATTATTAACTATTATTTGTAAAGCAACCACAATAATGCTGAGGTATTTGCAAAACTCCTGACTGCATGTGTCTGCGGTGAAGAACGAACGCGCTCTTACCCTTTCTGGGTGCTAACGCGCTCACCACCACATCATGCAGCTCCTTCGTTCCGCGTGTCTCTTAGCTAGTTCTAACGATCAGCGCCATCAGCAATCGTCAAGGGGATTGGTTCTAGGGAGTTATTTCCGGGTAATATTTGTAAATTGTAATAGTTCTTTCAACTAGTGAAGTCGTGGAGATGGTGGCATTCTCGTGCAACGGGTGCTAAATGGTTTGGACTCACCTTCGTCGATGTATTCCTCTAGGTCGTTTTGGATCTCCTAGAGTTCATTCTAATCCTCTTACTGTCTTGTGGCTTTTTTTCCAATTATGTGATCGGGTGGTCTATATTTATCTGCTTAGATGTGTTTCCTTGGGACTCGAAAATCTGAACTATGAAAACTGACCTGGTGTTGAGTGTTCTAGTTTATCGAAATTAGTACCAGACCTTTCTGGAAGGATAGCAGCACTGAGTGGATACATTGGCAGGCCACCCTAGTCACTGTGTAGGCCACATGTGCATTCAATCACCACTAACGATACTTGATCAGGTCGAGGACGCATGGCGCATTTCTCAGGGATTGGGCTTAGACTTCGACTTAGCTAAGGTATTACCGCATGTCTTTGCTGCATAGTAGAGAGTTATATGAAGTATAGAGACAAATGAGTTAGCACGTATGGCGGGATCTGCAGGTATACCAATGGCCTCTTTCAGAAGTTCGAAGGAGACCTGCACTGCTCGTTATCGCTTGCTGAGTCCTTCAAACATCGTTTCTTCTTCTCTATATTCATGGCGCGACCCAAATATACGTAAGATGTGGTTTTCTCAATTAGTTATCCATCTGAATTAATTTGTTGTCTTCTACATCAAGCGAACTTTCTTAACTAGATTCTTTTGTGCCCTCGCTTTTAGGATCTATTCTTGTTTGATAAATTCTTTTTACAGTGGAAGACCATAGCTGGATAGATTCTTCGACGACATTTCCAGCAGGGATTTTAAAATTCGTTTTTATCTCTGGGTTCGGCTTTCTTATTTACGTGTACTTCTGTGGTGTAAATTTTTGCACAATTTCTTCAGTTTTTTCAGAACATAGTCATAGGGCTAAAGTTCAAGTAGAGTTCAATACTTTGATAGAGGTTATTGAGATCGGAAAACTTCATTAGTTTGGAGATGTGACGCGTGGGATTTTGCATGCACTAGACTTGGCGCTAGCCGGCGTTGCAACGAATTGTCTTCTCATTTATAGCGGAGTTTGTTGACAAGCAACTGCAACTCCGTAGGTATGGAGAATATTGCTAGCATGAGTTGCTGCTGAGTCAAGAACTGCGTATGGAACGGTTGTTTCATCAAACTATTAAAATTACTACTTACCTTAATCATTTTCTTCTGTGATATGGAATTAGAACAACGTGTAGCAAATATTTCACAGTGGGATTTTACGACGTCACGCTTAAAAGGATATAATTCTAAGAATTTATGATGAAGATGCGTTGTCAAGTTTCAATATGCTGACAAAGACCAGTGAGGAGGTTGGATAGACAAGTGCACCTGGGAATAGATAGGTGTACAATGTAAAATAACTTTAAAAAATTGAAAGTAGTCCGGATCAGATCATCGCAGTCATTGTCTTCCCTCGGTAGTAGAGAATATCACCACCCCGTCAGCTGTCCACAATATGACATCAGATCATTCACACTGCATCCAACATCACAGCATATGATTTGTAGTTGATGGATAGACGGAGCGATGAGCGCACGTTTTGCTAAAATGACGCAAATTTGAAAGCGATGGGCTAAAACTGAACTGGTAGCTTAGAATTATGGAATTCACTATTGTGGAATGACTAGTGTTCCACCGGACCTCATCATATTTAGTGCTTGGTAAAGCGCTGAGCTATTATGCCGCCTGCTCGCTGAAGTATTTTCATAACATTCCGGCAGAAGTCCTTGACTTAGTGTTTGATTACGTAGTTTAACGACGAAAAGCTTTATAAATCCTGGCACAGAGCATGATGTTTTTGACAAATCTACTTTTTTCTAACTTTTTTTTTATCGGCTTCGTGTTAGCTTATCAATGAAAGAATGCATGTTGACTAGCTTATGTGCTCCAATAAGCATGTATGAGGGTAAGAGATAGTGTTTCCATTGTTGATGTCCCTGAGGGATACGCCGTGTATTCTACTTTATTAAGTATTGTAGAGGTGATTGAATCAATATATGGACCTAATGACCTGTGACAAAGCGACGTATCAGTACAATGCTGCTTTTTTCGCCAGACAAGTTTGGTACCAATTTATGAAACGCGTAGGGATGGAACTTGTGGTGAGCTCAGGCCGAACTGTTGAACCAGTAGACGAACCAGTTTGCATTAAAAGGCACCTCTGAACATTGTAGTACACTCCTCGAAGCAAATAGAATACAAGAGGTTATGGGAGAAGCATAGCGGAACGAGATCTCATCGTTATTTAGACAAGTGAAGAGGAACTTTTGAAGTTCAACCGCCATCGCTACTTGGTCCTTCGGTCGGCTTCATCAACTCTTGAAATTGGGACTTACCACGTTTTTGTAGTTGTGTGGGTGTGTAGGCGGTATTTTTTTCACTATAACGATTAGGGATTTATACAGTCTTCGCTTTGCTCCTTTTATTAACTCCTTTGATACCAGGGATTAGCTTGGCGATAGGTAAGAATGAATGCAGGAAATTTTACGACAGTACTAGGAACCTGAATGATGCAAAACGGAAAGCTGGACTCGGCGTTCATCGTCTTCACTGCAGAACCACGAGGGTATTCTTCCTTAGTATGGGCTTCGGAAAACAACAGAAAATAATCCGTATGAGAAAAGGTGTGCATTCTCAATGCGATAATATGCGTATTGAACGGCACCACATACGCTGCGCCTACGGCGCTCACGTTGATAACAAACTGGGTTTTATACCGTAACGATTAGTGGGCCGCTAAATTTTTTATAACTCCGGTCTATTTAGATTACTTCATCGCAAGACATATTTCATATTTATAGAGTAATAGAATATTTTTCTAATTTCAAATTTGTTTGAGGAATTAAATTTTCGGAGAGAAAAAAAAGATGTTATCCCGGTGACGCAGGAATGTTGTACTTTGTTGGCACACTGTAGCGTTTACTATAATCTGAGATGTGGTTAAAGTATTAAATTAATGTTGAAACAAAATGCGAAGTTGATTTACTTATACGTTGTAGTATGGCGAGATGTGGAATTATGGTGTGTGCCAATAGACATCACAGGATCTGGAGATGTACCTCAACAAGTAGTAATAAGCCCTGTATACGATCTAATGAGTCAAAGAAGGCATCTTTGCACTGATTATTGGTGTACTATGGATCTCATCCGGTTATAACAAGAGGCAGCTCAAGATCTGAATATCGGTTGCTTGCTGTTCACTGTCTGTCATCGTAAACGGACGGACTAAATATACATACTGGGCATACTGAAACCGGTGCTTTACTGAACGGAACAGACTTTTTTCCCTGAAACCACCTGGCAGTCGTGCCAAGGCATTCCTATGTCATCAACACTGGTAATCGTTAGCTGTAATGGATTTGGTGTTTGCCGCGTTGTGACTAAGCTTTGGATACCATGAGAATTCGGGGAGCGTATAGCGCAGTGGATAGGAGCCGCTTTACGGAAAATACTGGGTGAGAGCTTAGCTCGATGGGCCTAGGATCACCAAGCCTTCAGTCCCTTCGGGGTCGGAAATCTGCTGCTGGATTAGTCAGGAAGGATAGAACCACTGGACTTGTATATCGGTGGAGAACCACAAGTCATTGTGCAGGCCAGGTATACAATCAATCATCTCTGTGATGCTTAATAAAGGCGGATGAATGGCGCATTATTCAGGAACTGATCAACGTCAGGCACTTTGTCCACTTATCACTATCATGGTGATTCCTGACATTATTTCATGGTTTCCTGGGAGGGAATGGGCACCGACACTAGACCACATTTCACCATCTAGACGCACTTTGAGGTGATAAATATTTGGGAGAGATGTGCAGAAGTAGGGAAAGTTAGAACGTTAAACACTTGTAAACTTTAGTTCGGACAATTTGCTTAAAATAACGGACGCTTCTAATGTTCTTTTGACCATATTCGCTGCAATAACCCGGCTTTACATAGCGTTCAAAAGCAAAATTACTTCAATTTTTTACCTATTGAAACGTCTTCTAAGAAGATAGCTGGCCTAGTAACTGTAGCCGTCAGAGTTGAAACTCGAGAAAAACACTGGCTACAGATTTTGTTGCTTACATCCCACAAGCACTTTTATCTACAATTTTGCTCAGTTCACAGTGTTTAAACATCATGTACAAAGTGTTGTGTAAATTGCAATAGCGATTTCGTGGTGGTGTTTACAAAACCACTGTTTATGATTCATTGTTTGTCCATGAGAAGGCCAGCGTCGTTCCAAATGAGATATTGTGCCAACGAGGCACTAGAAATGTAAGTCTAAAGATTTCTTCGAAATCTACTAGGACTAATGTGCGGTTTGGAGTGAACCAAAAGCACCATAAAGAGTTACTTGCTATACCCGTTTGTTCAGCACGAACCGTGCTTCACTTGTGCTGGCTCTCGGAAAAAAAACGGAATTACCCAGAAATGCAATTATTTTCTGAAGTCTCCTAGTTGTCGACAATTTTATCGGAGTGAGATTGGAGGCTTTTCTGAGACCTTGAATGTTTAGATAGGCTGAATTGCATTGTGAGATCCATCTTAATTTTGGAGAAGGGAAATTTGCTTCTATGCAATCATTGTGAAGTAATCAATATATCTGTTAACTAATGAAGACCACTTTATCATCAACGGTATGGTTGATGGAGCGCGTGTGGCGCAGTGGTCGGAGGCGCCCTGCAACACGCACGTGGAATAGATCCCCGCGCCCATGGCCCACCAAGCCTTCCATCCCTTCGGGATCGACAAATTGCTACCAGATTTGTCTGGGAGAATAGCAGCACTGACTCGATACATCGGTGTGCCACCGCGAATCATTGTTAAGGCCAGATATGCATTCAATCACCTCCAAACGGTGCTTGATGAAGTCGAATGCATGGCGCATCACTCAGGGATTGATCAACGCGAGAGTTCTATCCTTTTATAGTTGATGGAGAGTCTTCATTAACGGTCAGGTAATACCCTCTGTATAGAGTGACATATCATTCTGAGAAGGAATCCGGAGGCTGGAGAACGTTCAAGAATGTCTTGCTGCCACGGTGTTGAGAAGTTTTTAGATTAAATACGAAAAAAATTGTTTTTGAAGTCTGTATAGCTATAATCACCATATATATATGCACCCGTAGTCATCAGCCGATGCAGTCTCCCATGTGTCGACTGACTATGGAGATAGGCGGGGAATTAAAGTGTACCGATAATGATAGCTCCAAGTGGAAAGAATCTGGTGTGATACAAAAATTATATTTTGAGGAGTTAATGTGGACAGTGAGTAGAATTTAAGACGAAATCTGCGATGAAGTACTGATGAGTATATTGAAGGAAAATGATCCTGAGAATGGGTTTTCATTTCATTTTTGGTACCTTTAATAATTCATGATTTTATAACGGCGACTTTGAGATAAATAGTTATGGATAGAAGGTAGAATTAAGATCTCACGAAATGAATTCTTGTAGGTGACTTGTCGCTTTCTTCGCATCGTGCACGCCATCGACCAGGCCATTGTGAAGCTGCTGCCACCTGGAGGGCACATTCGAAGCCGACCATCTGGAAAAAGTTCTGTTATTCGACGCAATTAGTGCGAAATTACTGCACATTTGCATTATCCTTTTTTTCTTGATCAATTTTAACTGTTTGACATAAAAGTAATCTTTTCTGGTACGAGTTACCCTTACCAATACTCTACCAGCTTGCCAAATACTATACTCATACTATGGTAATAAATACTACAATGCCCCAATACTACGAATTACCAATACTGTTTTCTAATTACCAAACTGGAATTTTACTAGCTATTACAAACTGAGGGCGCGTATGGTGTAGTGGTGGGAGGCGCCTTGCAACAGGCACGTGGAATCAATCCCCATGCCATTCCGTCCCTGCGGGGTCGGCAAATTGGTACCAGACCTGTCTAGGAGGATAGCAGCACTGACTTGACACATTGGTAGGCCACTACAAGTCACTGTAAAGGACAGATACATATTCAATTACCGCCAAACGATGCTTAGTGAAGTCGAATGAATGGCGTATTCCTGAGGAATTGATCAACGCCGAGAGCTTTATCCTTTTATTAGAAACTGTAATCAATTTCTTCGATGACTCCGTATTTGTTAACCTCGACATTTTCGTGAGCCTATATCGAAGTAACTGTGCAGGTGATATGATGATGGCTGTCACCACATGAGTGATTAGATTTACGTTTGACTCATCAAAACATCTCAACGGACCATTGTTTGTTTGACTTATCAGTTCTTCGGAGGTGAGGACTCTAATAATCTAACCGGCATCGCGCCAAACAGTTTCCATATTTACCTTAACTCTTCCATCATAGGTCACCAGATCTACTAGGTACTCGCATTCGGTAGGCCTTTAGGCAAACCGGAGCGTTTACTCGAATTCGGTGACCGTATTTTGGGATTATATAAATAAATATTTCAATATGCCAAAGATCAGCTGGGTCGGAGATATAGTTTTCCTATAGTTTTCCTTAACATTAAGTGGTTGAAAGTTAGTCTTTACCATGGGATATCAAGCCTGCAACAGGAAAACTGTCGACTGAATACTCAGGTTTCTTCACGAAGATTCTAGAACGGTTGATGGTTCTCTCCTTGATAAGCTTACACGAGGTTGTACAGTGCATCGTACACAAGATGCTCAGTCAAACGACCAGGATCGGGTAACCTTCACGAGATACACTTTTTCCGCCGAAGAGAAATCATTGCTTCTCCATGTGATCCTTTGTGTCTTGAATCCTACTATGTAAGCCTGACAAAGTGTAAAGCAATTCTTGATGGAAATGAAAAAGCAAATTAAAGAGGGAAAAAGGTAAGTGAACTTCAGAAGAGTTGGTAGAGCTGCCAGGAGGATTTCTCTCAAGATATACCAGCCAAATGCCCTCTAGTAGCTCTGTGAAAAATAGATTTGTGAACATCACATTTAAGCAAACCATTAAAAAATCATTTTTCAGAGAAGATTACTTAATGGTCCTTATTTTCTTTCGCTTTAGAGCCAACAGAACGCACTAGCTCGCTTATTTTAAAATTTAGAAGATATGGTGTGTAAAAAATGGCGCCTTTCCCACGATTATACATTCCGTGAGGACGTGGAAATTCTTTAAATTTCGACTGCTTTCTGTATTTTTCGGGATGGAAATAATTTATTCGATTGTGAGAACACTCTGGCCCAACTATTTTGGGATTCCTGTGAAATCCACTATCGATCATCATTTTACATAGCAAAAAAAGGTAATAGAGGATCTAAAGTGACCCATTGTGCACTATGGAGAACGTTTGTTGCTATAACGTACAAGGCCAGATCGCCTTCTTCATAGCACAAGCTTCGTGACCTTCTATATGCTGCAGATCTTGTCAAATTTAAAGAGAGATTATCACTGAAGAAACGATGAGAAATAAGGACCTTATCCGGTAGATTGATGATGGAATTCTTATCGTTTGGATGAGAAAGTTCCATCGCTTAATGATGACGACCGTAACAATATCTTGTACCTATCCGTTATTAAACTTGTTAATCGCCATTAAATTTTGTTTAAGTGCTTTGCTATGCAACGCCTTACAGTTCTTCATCAGGAAAAAACCTGTACCACTACTTTCTGCTTAGCAATGTAGATACCTGACAATACGGAATTTGGTACGTTTCTCGAAAACATCCAGGAGCTCGACCATAATGAGAAATTATTCTACAGATTTGTTACTGTCGACTTCAATGCAAGAATAGAGACACCGTGCTTTAGCTTTAGAAAAAAAAATGAAAAGGAAGATTTTTGAAGCTCGTCTGAGGCATGATCGCCTGAAGTTGACAGCCGTCATTATTTTCCATCACATGCGCTCTTAAGTAAAAGCTCGTTCATATGAATGTGTTAAATTAAGGTGGTAAGAAACCACCACAACACAGCAAGTCGAATATATGGTGGTTGTTATAAATGGGCGGTCTCTTATTACTGGTCTCTATTACTGGTGCAGAGCATTTGCATTTAAATTCATCACTTAGAGTCATCTCTTATCTAAGGGTTTTTTTGTAACACGTCCAATATTTATTTTACAGAAGCGATTTCCATAAACTTCGAGAAGAAAGCTGGCTGGTCCAAGGGTAATATAATTAATAATTGTCGTCTAACACAAATAGATTTCCAACCATCCATGAGGAGGCAGTTGGGACAGTGCGAATTAATAGCAATTCATGGCCAGCGCGCCGAAAAATTAGGCGTCAATAAAGTGGCGATGCCTTGTCGATTGAATTATAGGATTTTTTTCTCGAAGTTTTCTTATCGTAGTTCCGCTTTGTTTCTTTTTCTTCTCATTTCCGCCATTATTTTTCAACAAATGACGTCAATCATGGATGTTATGATTCTGTAGATCTTGAGCTTTGCCATCATGAAAGCACAACCAGAGCGCACATTTCCAGCTTCGCACGATTACTGACTAGCTGCCAATTATGGTTAATAACAGTGGAGAACTCAAACGTAGTTTTTGATCACCAGCATAAGAAGTGGACGAATTAGCAAACACAAACCACCTTTCAGATTCATCACAGAGATAATTCGGACGTAAGCAATGCTGAAGCACTGCTAGTCACTTTACTTTTTTGCCATGTTTAGTTGACCAAACGAACACCTGCAACATATGCACTGAATGCAATTTCTTTTCCCGTATTCAGCACAACGTAAAAATTATCTATGTATGCATGTTTATGGGGCAGGCAATAGGCGGGTATGGCGCCCAGCAACACATACGTAGAATCGATCCCCGCGCCCATGGCTCACTAAGCCCTTCATCTCTCCAGGGTCGAAAAATTGGTACCATACCTGTCTAGGAAAATAGCACCATTGGCTTGATACATCGTTAGGCCACCGCATTTCTTGTAAAGGCCAGATATATATTCAATTACCTCTAACATGGTTAATGAAGTCGAATGCATGGCGCATCCCTCGGCGATTGATCAAAGCCTGAGAGCTCTATCCTTTAATTTTTTGCGTGTGTTCATTTATCAGAACACTCAACAACGGAGAAAATAAAGCGTAAAGACGCTCGAATTTTGGAGTACTGATCAATCCATTCGGTCTTATTGATAAAGAACTCTTCTTTATTTCCTTAGAAAGTACTAGGTTGGGCACAATACCTTGCGGACTTTTAGCGATAAATCCTTTTTTCATGTTCAGAGTAATTTGTTCCATTTAGCATTATGTTTTAGACATTTTTATACCAGGAAACACCATGTGCCCATCCAGCTGAGAAATGTTGAATTGTAATGGACAATCGACAAATTTAATGTGCTTCGGCCAGAGTGACACTGGTTACGAGGACTTACCTCGATAAGGAAGAACAATCATATTTGAGGGAGACATTCTGCGCTGGATCCGATACTGCAGCTGAAGAGGATACTCACTTTCGTATGTGTCACTATCTATTGGCATCTAAAATCCAATGTGCTACCACATCATAAGATATTGATAGTCGCTCCGACCACGACCTAATCGTGCAAGTCAACATCTGTGAATATCTCCCGCTCTCCTGAATATATCACCGAACGGCAAAACTCTTTGAGAAAAGTAGAGATCGTGGATAGAAATGGTAGCTCCATCTTTTCCTCTACAAGCTTGACCCTCCAACCTAGGCAATACCTGGTTCACATGGTCGCCAACCGACCGATATTGTCCGCCTTCTGTGACTCGAAGTCTTCTTAAAATTTCCGGGAGGTAAGTGCTCTATCCCAACCGTTGAAAAAAGTTTTGCAAGCACGATACTACTATAAAGAAAAAACGACCTGAAAGACAGTGTTTGCGTTTGTGAGGCAATGCTATCCCTCACGGTGCAAAGTAGATCCCCAAACAACTGAAGGAGACTGAGCGGACGTATCTTATCCATATAAGTATATATAAGGTACAGGACCTTTAAGTTTTTTTCCGTGCTGCATGGCACTACGTCATCCCGATTTTTAAAGCTTTTACTATCCTCAAACAACATCTCTGCTTATATCCTGGTGTTTCTTTGAAAAGTGCCGAATGCAAAAGTATAAGTCCGGTTGTTTAGTGTCATGAGGTGCTGCTACCTAGCTAACAAGAAACCTTTTTACATCACCCCTTATCACATCTACTGTGCGGATTCCAGCACTTCTTGCATTCGATTCGTTTTTCATCGCATTTCACAATGGTCTTCGAACATTTCGCGTATTGTTTCAGCTGCTGCTTGAGGATTTCGTCTTCCTTGTGAATATCGTAGAATGCTGGTCGAGTCGATTCTCTTTGAAATTTTGGAGATAGCCGGACTAAGGTGTTACCGAGCGGATGGGAGGAGGATGGTGGGGCGGGGATCGAACCTTTGCTTCCTGATCGACGGCATCACTAACCACTGCGCTATCCCCAGAAAGAAATTGGTAACTACAATACTACAAAATGTTTTCTCCGATACAAGTAGAGTAGAAGTGGAAATGTTTTCGAAGTCGACAAAGACTATATTTCAAGAAATGAGTGATTTAGTAGTATTATTTCACTGATAAGCTAACACGAAATTAATAAGCAAATCTATTCGGCTAACGTTTAGACGTCTTCGTCTTTCTGTGAGCCGATGATCCAAGTCGATGCCCACAGTTCTTCGTAGTATCGATTTGGTGTCTTTATTCTAGTATCGAGTCGGATCTCCTTTAGTGGAGCACTGCTCGAATGAGGCATATTTAGCCGGCGACGCTGTTTTATGCAAGGCGGTTGTTGTTGATAGTGATTGTCCGGTGACAATAACTTACTTTTCCGGGCAGTCCATTTTGCGGAGACCGGTATGATTATCATCTAGCACAAAGCGTAGCAATATTTTAGAAATCGACTTTCCTTCAACCTCGGTATAACTGGTATGACACTCCTACCTCTTGTATAAGCTTATCAGTGAAAGTGTACATGTTGGTTAATCATAGTCTGAAAACAGTGATTTCTTTATAAACCACAAATTTATGAGCCAAATTGATTTGTAGGCTAGCAAATCCTTCTGAGATCCGGAAGATCTTTCATGTAGTTTATTTTAATCGCCTGATAAGTGATGTACGATGCCAAATAAGGATGTTATCGACGGCTACATGAGTGAGCTGGTTGTTTAAAATGTCTTCCGGCTTAATGACTTCATCCGGCAGCAAAATCATGGGTAATAGTAAAATTGGCCACTAAGTCCTTAATAAAGTTAAAAATAGAGTATTGATACAAATAGCATCTGAGTGCATATAAAGATGTGGGGGAAACTTCTACGAGCTCCACTCTTATAAATCAACAATGTCTTCATAAGGCCATTCATAAGCTAGTGACCAAGTGAAGGCGCGTAGCGGAGTAGTTGGAGATGCTGTACAATACACCCCGAATTGGTCACTGGTTCGGTCGTGCGCCCCAAACTCACAAAGCCTTCCATCCTTCAGGGCTTAACAAATAGTTAGTGGACTGGTCTGAGAAAATAGTGGCAGTGACTTGATACATCGATAGCCCACAGTGGCCCATTGAACCGCTCACATATGCATTCTTACCTTAGCGGATGATGCGAATGCATGGCGCATACCTCAGGAATTGAGCAAAGTGGAACCGTATATCAGTTTACCCTCTGATGGCAGACTTCGCGCCAGCACGTGTGGATAAATGACACCGTGAAAGTCAAGTCATTAAGTCATTTTCCAACTTTTGACGCTCTCCATGGTGCTTTTAAAGGACTCACGTCACAAGGATTAACTGCTGCAGACACTTGAATTGTTGAGGCTGCTGGAACGTTAGTCAGGCTCAAGAAGAAAACTGTTCAACTATGTAACAAACTTGTGTAAGTTCAAAAGTTCAACAAGACTGCACAGTTTCATGCATTCAATGTTCATTTCAAAATGTCATTATTTGAATCTTTTTCTAGAGGCTTGTGACAATTTTGCCATTAGCTTCCTAATTATAAGATAGATATTTGAAGCTCATCTTCTAGGAAGTGTCACAGAAGAGCAGCAGAGAGTTTCCAATGGGCGATGGTGTCTTTTTCATGTTAATTAGTCGCATACGTGGCAAACACACGAGGCGGTCTCACTACGGTAGCGAGGCAAAATCTGGCAAAAGACATGCTATGCCCACACTTCGCACTCTCCGCAAAATCCTACGAACTACTGAAACTCTAAGTGTCGCCGATATCACTAACGGCAGTACTGTCATCAATTACAGTAGCAGTAAGCATAAGCAGTAACCGAGCCCACACGCAAAAAAAGAGTTCGGAGACCTCTGTGGGCGGTGAGTGCGCGGGAGCGAATCGAATAGAGAGAAGTCTGGGGAGTGCAGTGTGGGCGATACCAGGTCACGTAATAAATAGAAAAAAATAATTGTTAGTGTAGTCGTAATGATATTGATGCATTATTTGCTCTTCTTTCGCTCTACGACATGCATGAGTTCCAAACCAGAAGTTCTCTTATCGAATCGCTATTTTTTGCATGCAACGTTAAAATGTATCAGATTGCTATTACACTGATATCTTCATCAAGAACGGGATTGAAACTTATCATAAGAGCGTCGCCTGCAGATGCTCAAAAATATTTCAAGCGTTGACCAAGAAATGCCGGTAATAACTCAAGCAGCCACTGTGCTCGATTATTCTGTTCTGTC